>BQNB010076713.1:0-31075 GCA_026074375.1 Tanacetum coccineum
AAAAATGCGACATCGACAAGAACAAGAAGAATAAAAGACCCCTTGTGAAAAAACACAAGCCTAAAATATACAAAGACAACAAACATTAAACCATAAATCCGGCACAATCAGGCTTGGGTCAACTAACCAAACTTATCATCTAATAGAAACACCATAATACGGAAATTTTCACCGCTATTATTAATGCAACCAAAGCGTGATGTAAATGACGATGATCGCGGTTCAAATTACTTTCTGCGATCACATGCATTGTGCTTACGTGCATTGTATGAAGTGCTTCTTGAAGATATATGAACTTCATTTGTTGCTCGCTTATTTGCTTATGTCAATTTATAAATTTGTACTCATGTGGCTCATATTTACCTCTTGGTGCAAATGTGCAATACATATTTAGAGCATTGGGTACCATATGGTGCCATCATCTCGTGTTATTGAAAAAGTATTGCCACATCATCATTTTTTCCTATAACACCAGAATACCCTATAACACAAAAAACATCACTCCCTCCGTAACACCACATTTCTGGTACCATCAAGTACCCCAACTTTTGGCATTTTCTCATAACACGAGAAAAATACTTGAAAACGCGACTCACGGTGTGGGTCTCGTGTCATCACATGGCCGGTTTCCGGGACCATTTGGTGTGGTGGTGGTGGCTCAACACTCGAAAACGCGAGGTGCAGTGTGGGACTCGTGCCATCAAGTGGCGTTTTCGGGGATCGCTCAAGCCATGGCATAGGATACCCTACGCTCTTAGAGCATAGAGTATCATGAAGAGATGTAGCTCTTCGTTTTGGCCCCACATGCTACCACGTCAGCATCTCACTCTCACTTAAAAATACCATTTTCACTCATAACATACCTCTATCTCTTCATTTTGGCCCTACCACCCACAATTTTTTTCCCATCTTTTCCACACAAATATAATTCATTTCATTAAAAATAAAAATACATAATACAATACGATAATTAAAAAAACATACGATACATAAAAATAAAAATAGGAAACATAAAAAAATTAAACGGTACGGTAAATAAATTAAGCGTTTGAATATTTTTTCATTATTTTGGCTTGTTTCTTTTCAATGATGGCTCGTTTCTGCGGCGGCAACGAGGAGGGATCGATCATGAGAAACTCAAACTCTCTACACTGCAGCATCCCTAGTTCTTTATCTCGCTTCGCCTGGTACGTGGCTTCAGCCGCATCACATTTGTACTTATAATCCTAAGATATGGCCCCTGTTATAGACCTCGATTGACTACCGGTGCTCCCCCGCCGCTCGACGTGTCTACCGATTTTTGTTTTTTCGCGACCCGAGGTTTGCCAGTAGGACGGTCTCTCGGATCTGGGCAAAATAGCTCGGTGAGATTATCTTCATCAATCGGCTCCGCCGCATTCCATTTGGGGTAAAAATTTAAAATATTCCACGAGTGAATATATTGAAATTTTTTATTACCACATCGCTCCATATAAGTCGTCTTTGCATTCTCGACCAAGTCAACATCACTTTTCCGCTTTTACGTTTTAAATGTTTGTAAATAGCGTTGAACCTTTGGCAATCACCGTGCATCCTCGACCATTTTCCCGTCATCATATTTTTGATGCGAGGAGGACTTTTTGTACGCACGTTGAAATCGCTCAGAATGAGGTTCCAAAACACGTCATCGGATTGGTCTTTTCCTATACCGGCGTTCTGAGAGTGTTCGATCCAAGTCTCGGATAGCAAGATTTCTTCCTCGCGATTCCAACGGGTATTAGCTCTCTTTGCTTCCACGTCATCATCATCATCCTCGTCCAAATCGACAACGGGTTGTTTCCCCGTTTTTTAGTTTACGCCTTCCATCATAGGAGTCTTTGGCTTGTGGTACATTGAATTGCGGTTGTGATGGAAAAATTGTGGTGGACTATTTCTTGGATTCACGAAATTTTGGAAGCCGTATTGTTGTTGTTGGTGATACGCCAATTGTGATTGATAAGCTTGATCGAGTGACATTTGCGTTCCAAAAGGAGGATACGGTTGCGAGGAAGAATTTGTGTTTTGTGAATCTGGGATAGACGAATACGATTGGTTAGGAGAAGATGAGTATTGTTGCGGGTGGAGTTGAGAATATGGGTAAAATAACCGGGTTCATTTGGTGGTTGAAACATTTTTTTTAGAGAAGATGTGTTGAGATATTGAAAGTATATGAAGTTTTTGGTAGATAAATGTATGTTAAAATGTTACAATGAAGTGTTATTTATAGGAAAAGTTAGTATAATTTAAAAAAAAAGTTTTATTTGAAAAAGTATCCGTTGGTTTCAATATTCCCAAACGGTTAGATTTTAAATTTTTGTCTTCATTTGACTCGTTTTTGTGGCGAGATGTTGGAAAAACACAAACGGCGAGCGGTTCCGGTGTGGTGGCGAGCAAACGACGAAGGCCACGTATGAACAGCGAGGTGCTGCTCGTCACCACACTGTATGCTCTTAGCAAAGATATCGATGAAACTATGAAGTTGTTGACTAGTACTGATTTTTTTTCTTTGTCTTTGACAATTAATAAGGGTATTTATTCTTGTTGAACACAATCATCATCACAACGTATCGGTAATCACTAATCTAAGCAAGTTAAGAAAAAAAAGTAGTAGTAAATGTGTTCATATAATTAAAAAGACAGAGATAAAAGGTTTAGAGTTAACCAAAGGAGATTAAGGATGTAAGTGAAGTCGAGATCCTCCTTAAACGCTCCAAAATCACTAACCACTCGTTAAAAAACGATAACCACTTCAGCACAAAATTAACACAAAATCTTAAAAAACATCGAGATAAAAAAGTATAAAACCATTTTACGGAGCTGTGAGTGTGTAACGTGAACTGAAAAGTTAAAACCTAGTTTTTTTATAGCTAAACATGCAAACTAGCTAAATCTTTATATGGCTTAGTTTTAACTTGTAAGGCCCACTCCACATAAAAAAAATTCTAACCTACTTGTCACTTTGCATGAGGGTGTGTTTTGGCCAGCTCATTAAGAAGCATTTATAAGCGTTGAGTGTGTGATTTTTAAAGTTTAATGTTATTCAATAAATAATAAATATATTTATTTATTTTTTTGAAATGCTTATTTTTCAATGCAAATATGAAGTAGCATTTATGAGTTGTTTTACACATTATGAGTACACCTTCACCAATTTTACCAAACGTTTTTATATAAAAAATGATTTTTCTAACATGTGCCCCAGGGGCACATGTTAAGGTGGGGACATGAGGCTGTGTGTCCCAGCCTGATTGGCCAGCAGTTATTTGTGGGGCCTGATAATAATTAATAACAATAATTGATGTCCAATCACGCTGTGACACACAGCCTGTGTCCCCACCTTAACATGTGCCCCTGGGGCACATGTTAGAAAAACCCTATAAAAAAAATTATTGCTTACACCTACTGCTCATTACTACTACTTATTTACTGATACTCTTACTTCTCACTGCTATTGCAAAATTTCCCAAACACGCCCTTAAACCTTTACATGTATTTCGTTTGTTATAATACTTTTTTTATAACCATGAGTGTTGGGCCAATTCAGAGCCCAATGATCATTGCCTAGATTTAAACAGAAATTAAGCTAAGTATTGAATGACCCGCTGATAAGCATCAGCGGGTATTGAAGGACTCGCTGAGTGCAAAGCCTCAGCGAACAACCTCATACGTATTCAAGTCAAAGACATCATCAAGGAAGTCGAAGATTACTTGAAGACATACTCGTCAGCTGGGATGGATGTCTGCTGGTATGTAGAAGGAATACGCTATGGTTCTAAGGAGAGTCAGTGTAAAACCTTAAAATCAGAACAAGTGCAAAATTACCAAAATGCCCCTAATGTCAGAAAATCTAATAAAAGCATGAATAAAATTCAATCAAGTGTTATAAATTATAAAGTACATCATGTGACAAGTATAAAATTTATATAAGATTAAAATATCTTATATTATGCAAGAAAAATAATTATTTCTTATATTTATGCATTTTGCCGAAATTATTATAAGTTAATTACTTATATTATACAATTAAAATAGGGAAATTATAAAATATTTTTAGGCAAAATTAAATCTGATTTTATCCCTTAGAAATACCCAAAATCTCGGCATTTTATGTTGTATATCTTTTTATATACAATTTTCATTTGTAAATATCTTAAAAACCATTTCCAAAACCGCTAACCAATTATAGTGGGCGGCTCCATAATTTTTTTCAAGGCAAGGAACGGATTTTTCTAGGGTTCTTGGGATATTTTTTTTTTGTTTTTTTTTTTTGTACAAGGAGCTAAGAAAATTATTGGTTCATTATGGTTTGAAGCTGATTCGATTTATGGTGTTTCTTTTGAATTCGAAATACCTAGCCAGAACTAATAATTATAAAATCAATCCATAATTATTCAAGGTATTTTTATAACTCATTTGACATTATATACATCAGATATGTTCATGAGAAAAATTAACCATTCACGTTATTTATAGATTTATTAAGCTTAAACCATGATCTAAACCCAAAATAGATTGCATAGAATTGATTGCGGCTCGAAATAAATTTATACTTTCGATTTTATAATTTTTTGATGACTTTTATATATCTGTATGAACCAGATAAATAGTTAGAAAAATTGTTTAAAAGATTTAATATATATGTGGAATTTTCAATTCTTGCCGATTTTGAATTATGAAGGAAATGAAGAAATAAATTGGAAAACAAATTAGGGTTAGGGTTTTTTATATTTTTCCCAGGTCCAATACATGCTAATGAATGTAGAAAAATATGTAATATATGTGGGGGAGAATTTTAATTAGGGTTTTGTGGCATGTTATTGGTGTTATACCCTATTTGTGTTTAAGTAGTATAATGGGGGTGTTTTGTAATTTCTGAAACTTTTGGGCTGATTATGGCATGTTAATATAAGGTATAGGAATTCTGTTGAAAAAAAAGTCTAAGGGTAATAAATTCATTTGATAATTGTTATGGTTAAAGCATTGATAAATTATATATAATGATAAATATACTTTGAATTGAGGGACTAAAAGTGTAAATTATTAAAAGTACAAGGTATGATCAGTAATTAAAGTATTAAGTAAGAAAATACCATATTTGATAATTATAAGGGCTTGTGTTGCAAAATGGAATAATTAAAGATTATGTTTATAATTAAATTAATAACTAAAAGACAAATTACGTAAATTCTGTAAGATCAAGGATTTGGATTGGTAAATACAGGAAATAGAAACCTACAAATTAATAGAAACATGCTATTTATGGAAACTTACTATTTATAAAACCTGCGATTTATCGAAACATGCTATTTATGGCAACTTACATTTATAGAAACTGCTATTTTTAGAAAGTCAATTTTTGGGAAAGTTAGCAATTATGGAAACTTATTAAATCAGGGAAGTTACCATTTATAGAAAGTTAATTAAGGGAAAGTCTATGTTTGGAAACTTACTATATATTAGAAGCTAGCTATTTTTGGAAATACCGCACCTAATAACAATAATTACTAAATCATAAACATATATAATCATGAATATGTTTATACTTTGAACGTACTAATCAAGACTCATGCTAATTAATAAGAAAAGTTACTAAAAAATAGAAAGTTACTAAAAAATGGAAAGTAACCTTAATCCATGAAAAGTAACTTATATATTTCCTTTAACATGTAGAACGCGATTAAGCAGGAGTAGCTTTCATCTTCTTAATCCATCTCTTATCCGTTACTTGTGAACCAAAAGGTAGCGGATTATTCCGTCCTTTCAGATAAGGACATTCTTTCTTTTCATGATTCACCCCAAACTGCTATCTTCCCCCATTTTATGTCTTTTGCCATGATCCTTTACCTGTTTGATTTCATGACTTATCCTATTGCCCGAGCTAATAAACGCATGACCATGATTACATGACTTTACCACCTATCATGGAGGTACCATGACCGGACACAGAGGCAACCTGTGTCACACTCTTTCGTCTTTGAGAGTAGATTTCACGCGGCGTCTTGTTTCATGATACCAAGATTAAATTTTCATGATGGTCCCATTATTATTCAGGGCGTATGGATGCATCCTAGTTTACATATTACACGTTCATGATGATTGGATTGGTGTGTGTCTATACACCCATCACATTGGAGCTGATGCCCCTCCACCATATTATTATAAGAGGTCATCCCGCCCTCTATTAAATTTGAGAGCATCCCCTCTATTATATTCATGTATTCACACATTATTATTATACATGTATGATTTATATGAGCTCGTGGGCATTCCTTATTATCTATGTTTATAGCTATCCATGATATCTCATGCCATCTTTGACTTCACGTATACAATGTATTACATGATTATTTCCCGTATTCCTTCATGAGAAATCTCCCAGTTTCCTCATACACTCATGAACTCTTTCGCTGCTTTAATATTTATTATCCAAGATTCACACTTATAACTTACATTGTTTTATATCCATTTTGTTCACTGAGCGGCGTTATGCTCCATCCTGCCGTATTTCTTTCTCTTTCTTATACGGCAAGGTATCTAGAGGGAGATTGGGCTTGAGGAGAGTGTGTGCTTAGGAAGTTACCATTTAGCCTTCCTTTCTTTTTAATCGCGAGGGACCCCATTTGTTTGTTGTGCTATACTATCTTGGACACATGTTTTAGTCCTTTAGACTTCTTTTACGTTATTCATGTTGATCTCATAATCGGGAGCCGATGTTTGATTCCGGCTTTCCACTTTGTTCTATGTTATCATTTATGACTTTATGCCTTTATTATGCTTTGATATGACACCATGATTATGACGTTTCGGCCTACTCTTCGGAGCGGGTTTGGGTCGTTACAGTCAGAGGTGGCAATACTCTGACTATCCTATTACCCTTTGAAGAAGAACAAGCTTAACTTAAGCTTTTCTCTAAGGCTGAGCTAGGCGAGAAACTCAATAATACTTTATGGCAGGACAGAAAGGTATATGAGTTAAAGCCTGTACCAAGTACGAAGTTGGTAAAAGTAGTGAACAGTTGGCAGGACTGTTCACTAAAGTATAGGCGGGTTGTTTCCAAGAATGAACGTGCATTAAATACCTCCTACGTCCTCCATACGATTCTTGACACGTTGTAACTACCCCCCACTAAGGATGCAACCTTGTATTAGTATAAATAGAGAATGTTGTAAGGAGTAAATGCTATCGCTTTTATTGTTGTATTTATTATATGCATTTACTCCTTTGTCGAACTTACAAGGTAGTCCGCTGATCCTATCAGCTGGTCTATATAAGTTTGCTTGTAAACTTGATACATCATCAAGTTTACTTGTTCAAAGGGTGATCTTACATTATCATTCAACTTGTGCGATCCATAGCACATTGTAATACTTTGATTCGTATCAATAAATCATTACACAATTGAAAAGTTATTATTTGTGTTATTTACATTAGATAAGTGTTATATTCTATATAGACGTGTAAATTGGGACTTTCAATTGGTATCAGAGCAGTGTTGATTTATAAACTCTTTAAGAAACTATTCTTTGTTATAAACAAATCAAGATCCAATCATGTCTGGAAGCTTACCACCTATCCCACCACCACTTGGAACAAGTTTTGGTAATACGGGTAGCCCTAATACTAATAGGGTTGACACGATACCTACAACTAATGACACTATCAATACCACTACTAATGTAGCTCAAAGTGTTGTTGATGAGAATCTCCCTCAACTTCTTGATTCGAGAGGAGGGTCTCATGTCACAAATATTCTTGAGTTTGACAAAGAGGATTTTACAAGTTAGAAAGTTAGGTTCTTGGTATTCAATGATGGTCTTGAACCTTATCTTCTAAAAACTTTGGAAGATGGACCATTTGTTCCTATGTCAAGTTTATCCACTTCTGATAATCTGTTAGGTCTCGATTTATCTTGAATAACACGATTTAAAAAGGTTTAGAATAGAGAGAATTTAGAGAGGAAGGCAAGACTTTCACAATTTTCTAAATTTTATAAAAAAGAGAAAATGGGAAGGAAAGTGAGTTTGTTACAAGCCTTAACCATCTAATGTTGATTAGGTGGGTATTTATAGGAGAAGGAGGTTAGCTTCCCTTCCTTTATTTTCCTAATTTTGCAATCTAATCCCCATTCTTTGGATAATATGCTATTTTTCACTTTTAGCATATTTCTCCTTATTACAAACTACTTTCTACTTTGTAAAATAAAGACTAAACACTAATAATAAATAAAACCACTTAAAGTATCATAATCGACACTTTTATGATCCTAACAATCTCCCCCCTAAGGGTCGATTATTCTGGGCGTTCCCTTCTTGATCCTAGTGGTCTTCCGTTCACGTACATTTCCTAACGTCTCATCTGATCACGATGCTTCAACGGTTCTTTAATCTCTTCCTCAAATAGTTGCAGGTATTCAGCATATTCTTTACTGAGACTTGGAGTCACATAACCATGCTTCACATCAGCTTGATTTTGTTTTCTTTCCATTATAAGCCCTTGTGCAACATAAATTGGAACTTGTATCTTAGTTAGTTCCTGAACACGAGTATCTACCATTTTGGGCAACGACTCTTCCATGACTTCTTGTAAGTGTTGAGCAAGCACATGAAACTTCTTTCTTGGCATGAACCTTGTCTTTAGATTTTCAAACAAATATCTGTAGCGTCCTTGGAGCTCATCAAAGAAACTCTTGTATCGTTTGAAACATCCAGCCATGGGTTTGAACAATGATAAGATGTGTTATGAAGCAGATAATTTTGGTTTTGGTGAAGATGATGATGGTGTGGAAGATGAAGGTGGTGGATCATTTACCGTTAATTCCTAGAGTTTCTTAGTATCCAAAGATATAAGAGTAGAATGAATCTTAGGGGATCTAATTGTTGTAAGGGATGGTGAATGCCTAGTCTCCTCTACCTCCTTCCCTTTTCCCTTCTTTTCAACTTATAATCATCCTCTGCTGACTCGTCCTCCTCTTCAATAGTGCTTACTGGTTATACTTCAACAGTTATCTCCACCTCCGGACTTTCCTTATTACTCCTGGGCTCTAACCTAGTGTCGGGATCATTTTGATTATCATTTCGCCTAAGGGTAGAACTATCAACATCACATTCTTCGTTCCTTCTACCAATTTCTCAATCTCCTCAGCGATCAAGTGCTCCTCAACTTTTTGTACATTTTGCTTTGCTCCAAGTCCATCACAAATTTTCTACTCAGTAAGGCTTAGTTAAATTGTATCTTGTAAGATTATGTCGTCGGCATCAACAGTAGTTGGGATTGGTGTTGGTGGAATAAGTCGAGTTGATCGTCTTGGAGGAATACGAAGTCTAATAACAGTAGACTTTCGTGGAGCACTTGATTCTTCTTCATCCACATCAGGGTTAGGTGTCCTAGGGGCGCTAGTTGTCCTATGCGTTCCCTGGGTAGACTTAATCGGTTGTGACTGAGTCGTAGGAACATCTACCCCAAACATTGCAGCATACATTCTATAATTCTCCGTGAGCTTCATCTCATCAGTTATCATCTAGCTTGGAATCTTCATTCCAACTCTAGCCTTATTCATCCTTAAATTGAATATACTTTTAACCATCTCATCATGCTTTAGATTGTGATACTTGTCACGAACTCGTCTTGAGATCTCAGGGTATGCAGTCATGTAGTGACTCACTATAAGCTTTATGAATCTAGGATAAGGAATCAGTGTTGATGGATGTTCAAGTTAGTAGTGTAGTCCTTCCCAAAGCAATTAAGCATAATCAACATGTATATTGTTGACAAAGTAGTACACCATTTGCATGATCTGCAAAGGAAGTTGATCAAAACCAGTAACTCGTGTTGTCAGACACCTTGAAAACATCTTGCATAGGGTTTGCCACGGTTGTATGAGACCGGTTATCTTAAAGTTGGATGGTGATCTTAATTCCATTGTGAAACCAATATTGTTAATGTAGAATGGAACCATCTCTTAGAACTTTGGAGCATCAACAAAGAGTTCATGATTGTTATCTGTGGCTTGAGGCAATTGAAAGATCGTTCTAAAATCACCAAGAGTCATTGTGAGCTCTTTTCTGTCAAGCACAAACTCGAGCCTATACTTTGATCCATTTTCCTTCAAAGTATGCCAGAATTTCCCCAAGTAGATCCATGGTACTGATGAAGAAGCAGCAATGATGAATCTGAGTGAATGATTTTTGAGAATATTTGCCAGGATTTTGCTTTCATTTGGACACAATGGATTGTCAAGATCAATCTTTTTGTTGGCATCCATAAGAGCATAGCGTTTGTTGGGTGGACACAATTCGTCTTGGTGAACATCTGCTTATTTTTGTGGTTGTGCCATGATTAATTCTGAATGATTGATGACAAGATATTAGATAACAAACAATTTATTTGACATTTTTGTCTCTTTCCGCTTTGTTCGTTTTATATGTTCTGGCAATTCTTTTTGAACATATCTTTGATCAGTTTGTTTCTCATGTGCTTATTCTTGCTTTTTCTAGCACATGCTATACGCTTTATTCTCATTTTTCTTTTTGTGTGTTTTGGCATTTTTTTTCAAACACACTTTAGATTTGCTTTTTCGCGCATGGTTTTTGTCTCTCTTTCTGTTTTAGAATATCCTCACCAAAAATTCTTTGTGAAATGATACTCTTTCAAGAATGATGAAGATATTCTCTGATTTTGAAAAAGACTCAATTTAAGAAATTTAAGAGATATCATTCAAATTCTTAAAACTTTTTATGAAAGAGTATCATTTTTGACACAATACAGAAATTTTGAGAACTTTTTCAAAAATATTTTGTGCAAAATCATTTGTTTTTTAGAACACAAAATAGTCACTCACTCCTCATTCTGTTCATTACAGAAAACGATCGAAACCAATTAAACAATTGAGAGTAGAATTATCAGACTCAAGTTATTTTGAAATTCTTAAATTTTTTTCCTTTTTGTAATGAATCTTACACCATGTAAACAAACACATCTAATTCAACAACTGAATGGTCACTAAGTCACTCACTCCTCATTCTGTTCAATGTAGAAAACGTTCGTAACCAGATATGACTTAGACCACTTAAACAATTGAGAATAGACATATTTGACACAAGATATAAAATTCATCAAAACTTGATCAATTTTTGTTCAATTTTGAGGTACTTTTTTACAAACGTTTGAAATTCAACTTACACGAGATACTGATTTGGTTATTTACAAACATTCGAGCTTTAGACAACACATTCAGACATATATTATTAACACACACTAAATCTAGTAAGTCTCGGTAAGCCACCACCCCCCCCCCCCCAAAAAAAAAAGAAAAATTTATGCATTAATCAACAAATTCGGCACTTCTAAAAATGGTGTTTGACTTTTCCAATTTTGACTTTTCTGAATTTTGACTTTTTCAAGTCTGTCTTGTCGAAAATGGTTTTCTTATCCAATTTCTACAACAAATTCGATCTTCTTATTCTTTTTAGGCTAGACTGAATCCATTTTGACCAAGATTTAGTAAAATTCAAGATCATATCAATTTCGACAAACATCAAATTCTTCCGAATTTTGACTCGGTATCAAATTTGTGATTCATGTAGTTTTAGCACCATTTATCTCAATCAATTACTTACAAACGTTATTAATATCATTGACAATCCTTTGTATGTCAATAATTTCAATGATCCCCAATTTCGGAAACCTAATCTGATCGAATGTAAATTCGATAGCGAGAACAATATCAAAAATCGTTTCCAAAACTTTTAATACTTACGTTTAAGAAGAGAGAAAAGTTATGATTGTTGTAATGAACTCAAAACCTCAATCTTATGAAAGTGTAATCTTCTCTTCTTTCTCAATATCAAATTCGGAATGTTTAAAAAATAAAAATGAAAATAATTTTCTATTTATACTATCCAAATTCAAAAGTTTGGATTTTGACACTTTCAGTCCTTGGAGTTTTTCCTTCTGAAATTTTGTTTATGAAATGACAGATTTGACCTTTGTAGTTTTTTATATCAAAATTTATTTAACAATAATTGCAAAATCTCCCCCTTGGAGTATGATCCCTTTGCATAGTTAGTTCGTTAAAATTTTTCCTTTTTCAAAGTCCGACCTTTCACAAAGAAATGAAAAATTCCGCCTCAAAAATATACCATTTTATTAAAAACTATCAAATATTCGAGAGATCATTGTTTTTATTGGATTTTAAAATCAATGTGAATTTTTCAATTAGAATTCAGGTGATGTACCTAAATGGGATTTACAAAAAAAACCACGTGTGTTATCAAAATAACTCCCCCTCAGATCTTGATCCCGTATAGACATTGAAAATAATTATGATGAAAACATCGAATCATGAACCTGATTGTAATGAGAAGACATGTGGTTTTGATTAAATTATGTTTTTGTCCTTTTATATTTTTTTATTTTTGTATTTAATTTTTGTTTTTGGAAAATTTATTTATAAATTTGATGTATAATCTTTTTCAAGAAGATAACTTTGCCAGACTTTTCAACTGAGTTGGAGTCATACATCTCATACCAATATGATGAACTAAGTACTCAAAGCGTTCTTTAGGAAGAGCTTTGGTAAATAGATCCGCAAGTTGGTATTCAGTTCCGACAAAGTATAATTCCACCATTCCTTTTTCAACGTGTTCTTTAATAAAATGATACCGAATTTCTATGTGTTTTGTATGCGAATGCTAAACCAGATTGCATGAGATAGCGATAGAGCTCTTTGAATCGCAATACATCGGCATTCTGTTGTACTTGTATCCATAGTCCAGTAATTATGTTTTCATCCATATGACTTGTGCACAACACGCAAACAATGATACATACTCAGCTTCAGCTGTTGACATCGCAGTACAATCTTGCTTTTTAGAACTCCAGCTCATGAGCTTTTCGCCTAAAAATTGTAAGCCTCGTGAAGTGCTTTTGCAATCGACTTTACATCCTGCATTGTCTGCGTCTGAATATGAAATAAGTTCAAATCCAGAATCCTTCGGTTACTATATGCCCATGTTATAGGATTGTCTTAGGTACTGAAAGATCCGTTTAACCTCTTTGAGGTGTTTGACCATAGGATGTGCTTGATAACGAGCACAAACAAAGGTGTTGAAAGCAATATTTGGTCGACTGGCTATTAGATACATGAGCCCTCTAATCATTTGACGATAAGTCGTTTAATCAGTAGGAGTGCCTTGTAAATCAGCATCCAGTCTCTCAGTGGCCATAGGTGTGCTCATGGAGACACATTCATCCATACCATGTTTCTTTAAAAGCTCAATTGTGTATTGTGACTGACTAATGAATATGCCACAGGGTGATTGATGAACCTGAAGTCCAAGAAATAACTTTAGTTCACCCATCATAGACATTTCAAAATTATTTTTCATGAGATTTGCAAATTGAATTGAAAAATCTGAATTTGTAGACCCAAAAATGATGTCATCGACATATACTTGGACAAGTAATATATCTCCCCCGTGACATCGTGTAAACAAAGTCGAGTCAACAATACCTTTAGTAAAATGGTGTTCAATCAAGAATGAACACAGTTTGTCATACCATGCTCGTGGAGCTTGTTTGAGAATGCATAGAGCTTTCTTCAACCTGTATACTTGATTTGGAAAGTCTGGATCGACAAATCCATCAGGTTGGCTCACATAAACTTCCTCTTTCAATGGACCATTGAGAAATGCAGTCTTAACATTTATCTGAAAGTTTGTAATGTTTTTATGTGCATCAAAAGCAACGAACATCTGAACGGCTTCAAGACGAGCAATAGGAGCAAATGATTCCTCCAAATCTATGCCTTCTTCATGCTTGTAACCCTTTGCAATAAGACGAGATTTGTTTTAAATAACAATATTTTCTGCATCACTTTTATTCTTCCAGAGCCATTTGACAGTAATTATATTCTTTCTATCTGGTCTAAGAACTAGTTCCCAAACATCTAGTCTCTCGAATTGATGCAGCTCATCTTGCATTGATTCTATCCAGCTGTGATCTAACATGGCTTCTTTAATGTTCTTTGGTTCAAGGGTGTTGACAGTTGATGCATACATGCATAATTCAGAGTCAGTCTGAAGTATATTTCGAGTCAGCACATGTTTGGATGGGTCACCAATTACTTATTCTAAAGGATGAGCTTTTGTCCAAATGTGTGTTGAGGGTTGTATTTGGTGGAACTCATGCATATTTAATAGATCTAAAGCTGTTGATGATTCGACTTCAGAAAAGTTTGGAGCATCATATGGAGTTAACAACGTATTGCCATCAAATTCTGCTGAGTCTTCTTAATTGAATTCATCTGCCTCATTCAAGGTGATTGGAGAAGTTTGTTCTTTGGAGGTAGTTACAATGGGAGGAGCCTCGTGTTCTTCAACGATGATTAAAGATGTTGAAGGTGAGTCTTCATGATTATGAACTTGTTGTGCAGCGAAATTGATGGACATTTCGAAAGACCTCTTCTCAAAGTATTCTTCGTACATTGGACCGAACAAATTATCCAAATCTTCTTTAGACGGAGTATTCATGGATTTTGCTGATGAATCGTCATTGATGAATCGTTGAGAAACGGGTTCTAAACTGTCATGTTTAGAAGCCATAGCTGTAAGCTCATCAAACTTGACATGGATGGTTTCCATAATCTTTTTGGTGCGTCGATTATATATTCGAAACCCTTTGGATGTTTCAGAATATTCAATAAAGATACCAATGTCTGCTTTAGGTTTCATCTTTCCAAGATCATCTTGGTTATTTGTTGGATAACACAATGAACCAAACACATAAAAGTACTCCACATTTGGTTTTCTGCCGTGTAGCATTTCATATGGTATTTTGTTGTACCTTGTATAAATTATTGACCGATTTTGAGTAAAGCAAGCGGTAAAAACTGCCTCGGCCCAAAGAAATTCTGGTAATCGTTAAAAGATAAGCATTGTGCATGCAGCCTCGATAAGAGTACGATTGCGTCTTTCAACAACACCATTTTGTTGAGGCGTTCGAGCAATCGAAAATTTTTGCATAATGCCTAACTTTTCATAATGAGCCTTAAGAGTTGCATTTTTGAGTTCAGTGCCGTTGTGAGTTCGAATCTTGTGAACTTTGGCATTGTAATTCAACTAAACCCGAGCAATGAAATTCTTTATGATCTACAGAGTCTCATCTTTTGTGTGAAGAAAATATACCCATGTGAATCGAGAATAATCATCAACGATCACAAGAATATACTTCTTTCTGTTGATCGATGCTACCTGGATTGGTCCGTATAAATCCATATGAAGCAATTCCAACTTGGAATGATTACTTGGAACCACTTTAGGTAGATAAGAAGATTTCTTGCTCTTTTCCCGCTCACATGCAGAACATAGGTGATCTTTACCTTGTTTGAATTTCGAAAGACCATCAACCAGGTCATGTTTTGTGAGATCATTTATGGTACCGAAATTAAGATGTGAGAGTCTGCGGTGCCATAACCATGACTTTGTCAAAGTGGCTTTGGACATAAGACAAACAGGTGAAGAAGCAGCCATATCAGAAATGGAGATAGTATACAAATTGGATTCACGAGCTCCAGTAAGCAGATCATCTCCTTTCAGATTTCGCACATAGCATGTTTTTAAGCGAAAAGCAACTTCTAGATCACCGTCATAGAATTGTCCTACACTAAAGATATTGTGTCCTAGGCCTTCAACATAATATACATGACAAACAGTGATGTGTCCTTATACATAATCGCCATATCCTGTGATTGCTGCAAAATGATCGTTCCCAAACCGGACCGTACCTATGAATTTCTCAACGAAATTTTCAAGCAGTAAACGATCACCGGTTATATGCTTTGAATAACCACTATCAACAATCTATAGAACGATTTGAACTACATGCAACACATGAAGACACCATATTTGGACAAGTGGATGATTTGACTACCCATTTTTAATAGGAACCGATGTTTTAACAGTAGGTCGACTATTAACAACATTTGAAGGCGTTTTAACAGGTAACAAACCAACATTTGGTTGTAATTCGTGCCACTTTTGCCACATTCGACTGGTTTGAATTTTATTCTTCATGTATTTGTTAAGTGTTCTGTCTCGTAAAATAACTGTAATTGTCTTAAAAGCACTAGAGACCTTATTTTTGGCACTTAAGGGAGTAACTGCAGCAATCTTAGTTGTGAAAACTATGGGAGTAGTATCTAAAGACTTAGATTGTGTAGTCATAACAGAAAACCTAGTCTTTGAAACTACAGGAGTAGTATCTTTACACATAGATTTAGTTGTTCTAGGAGTAGTGAATAAGGCTCTCCTAAATTTCAAATGCACATTCAATTTATAATTCGAAAGACATTTATCATGACACGGGATAAGCACATTCTTAGCACAAGAAACACATAACATCCTTTGCTTTAAGAGCGTTTTTAACATCAGCACCAGTTACAATATTTTTGTTTAAAACAACATTCTTAGATGCAACATATGTCATTTTATTTTTCCTAACAGAAACTTCTACTTTCTCTAATGAATTCTTAGTGTTGGTTAAGACACTGTTCTTGAATGATGAATCTCTATTCGATGGTCTTTTAACACTAAAAGCAGCTTTCAGTCCTGTAGAAGGTAAAACACTCTTAGCTTTGTTTGTTTGTTTCAACATCTTTCTTTTTGTTAGGTGAAGTCTGTAAAGTGACTGTTTTTGACAAAATATGTTTCTCTTCTGTTTTAGGAGCAACACTTTTCTTTTGAAAAACTTGTTTATTTAACGATGTGACAGAAAGAAGTTTATTAGAAACATTAGCTTTGTCAGACTTAGTATTCATAGACTTACCTTTTTCAACATTTTTCAGTTTAGCTTTTAACTCCGATATTGTTATCAAAAGATCTTGATTCTGTGCACATACTTCTGCATATGCATAGGTCTTTTGATTTACATGCTCAATCAATTCATTGATTTCCCCTTGAGTTTGAGTTAGTGTCTTTTTGATTGAATCGAAAAGTTTTTGATATTCTGATTTGACATTTTCACGATCCTTTATCAAAGATTGTACTTGAAATTCCAAGGACACGTTCTCACTCTCAAGCTTGTTCATTTTTTATATCCAAGAGGTTTCACAAACGTTTTTCAAAGAGGATTCACATTTTTTTTCTTTCTTTTTCATGTTGTAATTGTAATTTAATATTCAAGACTTTGTTTTTGACATCTTTGAACATTGTTTTCAAGAATGTTTATTCGTTTTTGCATACCCTCTTGAATTTCAATGAAATCCCTCTGAATTTTCTCAATTTCATCTTGCACATTGTTGTTGACACACTCATGACTCAACAACACACAACATTCGATTTCATGCTTGAGTTTTGCTTCCAAGAGTTGATCTTCCAAAAGTTCATTTTGTTTCCATGTTTCACTAAGATCATTTTCTGTTGAGTCAAAAACATCTTTCATTTCTTTTATATCTTTTAAAAATCATTTTTGAAATATTTCAAAATTCAAATGCATCTTATGAAGATTTGGTTTCACTTCTTATTAACAAAATTTGGTTGACCGTATTTCTTTTGGAGAAGTATAGAAAATGCTTTCACGTTTAGAACTTGTTTGTAATAATGCAAACAACGTTTTAAAATCATTTTCCATTTTATTCAAATCCAGTTTCATTGGATTTGCACTAGGCATTGGTGCCACAGTTGGTTTTGTCTTAGAAGGTGAAGATGGTGAACTTGCATTTGAAGGATTTTCGGAAAATATAAAAGACGATGAGAAATATTTTTGTTCAGCAGAAAATTCTGTTTCTGGAACAAAATCTTCGTAAAGAGCATTTAACTTTTTGTAATCAATTGTACAAATATTTTGTTTTTTCTCAATAGCAATTGGATCTTTTAATTTGTTTTTCATTTTTATTTGACTCTGGGTTGCATCATCATGAATGTCTTTAGTATCTTTAATATTCACATGAATTTTGAATCATCAAAGCAAGAAGCATCATACAATTTTGGATTCCGAGAAATTTCTTTCTTGAGAGTATAAGAATTTTCGTACCCCAAACCATGTTTTACATTTGAATCATAGAATGACATTGGTTTTGGTCCAAGCATAAACATTCCTTGTAAGGAGTTACTAATTTTTAACACTACATCTTCATTCTTTTTAGCTCTTGCTTCAAGATCTAGAACAGTGTCATGGTATTTATCTTCATTTTCACTCATTTTGCGTTTCAAAATAGTTTGAGTCTTTTGAAGTTCCACAATTTGTCTTTTTAATTCAACAACAGACAACTCTAATTTATCACGTTGTTGTTCTAAATCTCGAATAATGTCTCGATCATGAATAAATTGAGATTGTGACTCCTTTTCAAATCGTCTTGCTTTTCGATCAGCCTCAATATATTCGTTAAAATAGGTAGTGTTATTTCCTTTGGTCATTTCAAAAACCCGAACCTTTTCCTTATATGACTCAAGCTGTTTAGTCAACACTGTGTTTTGTTGTTGAACTTTTTAGCAATTATTTGTTGTTTCTCAGCTTCCTTATACGCATTTCTAGCTAATTGCTCTAATTCATATGATTCTTGAACATTGTTATCGTATTCAACACTGCCACTATTAACATCTTCATTTGGTTCATCAAATATAATATTGCTATCAATTTGATCATCACCAATTGTGTTGTTAATAATTTTAGGTTGCTTCGGATACTTTTGCTCTTGTTTATCTTTAGCAAATAATGGATTCACATAACTGGTGGATGGTGTTTGTACCTCACTGAGAAATGCAGAATCATAGCTTGGCCCTGCATCAGAATCAAAGTTTGTTGGTTGAATTATGGCCATCAAGCATATATTCGCACTTAATTCCTTATTTTCTTCCATCCGAGAAGCATCAGTAAAAAAAATCAATATGTTCATCAGTAAGAATTACTCCTGCTTCATCATGTTTTGCTAGCAACATCTGTTCCATGAAGTACTTTGAATCCCGAACTATTGGCTTTGAACAATTACAAGCATAATGACCTTTCTCACTGCAATTGTAGCATTGAACATTTGCATCAGTTCTTGAAGACGTAGTTCGAAGAGTTCTCTGTATGTTTCCAGCATCATTCTGAACATTGTTACCCTCAATGATTTCCTCTTAAACATATGAAAGTCTTGTATTTCTATCATCATTACCAGAATTTCTGCTTTGAATGTTTACTCTGTCACCTTGAATAATTGCTTGATTTCTTGTGTTAGAAGAAGTATGAAGTGATTATTTGTTGGATTAAAGAAACGTTGAGTGATGGCACGAGCAAGTAAAATCATGGCAAAATTAAGTGGGTCTTCAGAAGTGTTTTGTACTGCATCCGCTTGATAATCATCATCGTAATCAACCACTGAAGTAGGATGTGTGACATAGTAAGGTGAGGTAGTTCTAGAAGAGGAACTCGTATGTGCCACAAATGCAAGAGGATCATGTGATTTTTCCAACTTCTTTGCTCTAGATGCATTTACCAGTTTCTTAAACTGTTGAAGGTAATCAAACAAATCATTATAAGTATCCCCTGCCAATATTTTTGCAAGACGAACTTGAGTGACATACTTCAGCCATTTAGGTTGTAAAAAATTTAGGAACTTTATGTTAACAGTGACTTTTGGAAATATGATGCCATTTCTTTCCAGATCATTCATTAGCTGAGCAAAACGATTGTAGACTGACACAAGTGCTTTTCCTGGTTCAGCAACGAATTTATCAAACTCATTATTGAAGCGTGTTTCCCTATCAACTTTGTTTTGCACAGTTCCTCGCATTAAACGTTCAACTCTTTGCCACATGGCTTGTGTAGTTGTGCAAGCATCCACAGAGTTATATATGTCATTTGGGATAGACATTAAAATTAAATTCATTGCTTCAATCTCAGCTTCATAGTGTTTCAAATCATCTCCTCTTAAATCCTCTTCGTTTTGCATCCTTAGTTCTTCAGATTCAGAAGGAGTGAATTCTTTAAACTCATATGGACCTTCATCAATTTCCTTGTTAAGCCACTTTCTATTTTTTCTCTTTTGATTTAGGTACCTTCTAAAACGACTTGCCCATGGTATATAACTACCTCTTTCAAGCATCGGATGTCTAGTCTCAGAACCGGCATCAGCAAGAGATTGTTGATGTGTATTAGACGCCGACATATCTTGTGACTCAAAGATTGGATCTTTATAGACAAAAAAGAGTTCTATTTGTGATTTGTCAGAAACTTCAATACTTGTCGAGTTTGACACATGTCACAAATTCGATGTCCAAATTCGGAAGTGAGAAACGTGTCTAAAATACTTAATTTTGGTAACAATGTTCTCGAACAATACTAATCTCGGACAACACTAATCTCAGCAAACTGAAATTCAGAATATCTCTCAGACAACACTAAATTCGATATATACACTTTTTTAAAAACTTTTTCAATCAAAAACTGATATAACTATCACGATAAAACCGTAAAATATCAATTTTTGATGAAACTTGATCCGTTTAAGATGTTTCCGAAAATGAATCTCACAATTTTGATGAAACCAAAAATGTGGTTTTGACGCTTTAATTAGAATTTGATTACAATTTTGATAAAACCGAAAGAAATAATCACTTTACGATTCACAAATCCGTATTATAATGTCAAAACTGATTCTTTTTGTCCGTTTAACACAATTTTGATAAAACCGAAATTGTGTAAAAATTGTGATATGATATCAAAATTGATGTTCCTAACATAATTCTCGATAAAACCGAGAAATTATGTATATATTACAACTGTTATGCTTAATTTCGAGAATGAAACGTATTCCCAATACACAAGTTTCGATAAAACTGAAAACTTGTGTAATAGCTCAATCTCGGTAACAACTTCCGAAAATGATAAAAAGCACCTAAAATACGTTTTTTGATAAAACCGAAAACACGTATAGCTATTACAACTCAATCTAACAATAATAAGACTTTCGAAAATGCTAAAACTTCGATACACTCCTTTGTAGCAACCGACAACCTTGTCAAAAATGAGTAGAATCGTGTAGTAGATCGTCGAAGATGCTCAAAATGCTCAAATCACCACTTGAAACCATCAAATATCACCGAATACTCATTATGTCAAACTCGATCACAAAACAAATCACAAATTAGATCACTCTTAATCTCTAATGGCATATGATACCACTTGTTAGGTCTCGATTTATCTTGAATCACACGATTTAAGAAGGTTTAGAATCAAGAGAATTAAGAGAGGAAGGCAAGCTTTTAAAATTTTCCAAATTTTATAAAAAGGAGAAAATGGGAGGGAAAGTGAGTTTGTTATAAGGCTTGACCACCTAATGTTGATTAGGTGGGTATTTATAGGAGAGGGAGGTTAGATTCCCTTCATTTATTTTCCTAATTTTGCAATCTAGTCTCTATTCTTTGGATAATATGTTATTTTTCACTTTTAGCATATTTCTCCTTATTACAAACTACTTTCTACTTTGTAAAATAAAGACTAAACACTAATAATAAATAAAACCGCTTAAAGTATCATAATCGACGCTTTTATGATCTTAACTTAAGCCTTTGCCCAAACGTCAAAATCAATGGTCAAATGCTGAAAGTCGTCTTGCTAATCAAGATAAAAGATTAAAAAGTATCATTATAATCTTGCTTACCAAATGATGTTATAAAATCTGTCATTAAGTGCAAAACTGCAAAAGAGATGTGGAATGATCTCATATTGGCTCATGAGAGACCATCTGATACAAGAGATACCAAGATTGATGCCTTGAGACTCAAGTTCAATGCTTTTAAATCACTTGAAGGTGAAAAAGTAAATGGAACTTTCGCAAGGCTAAAATGCTTCCTAATTGATCTTGAAAACAATGGTGTTATCATTCCTCAAGCTGAAGTCAATGCCACGTTTGTTAACAGCTTGCCAAGAAAATAGCTGAGCATGAATCAAACTCATACGACAAATAACTCAATAAAAAATGATTGTCTGGCTACTTTGTATGGCAAGTAAAATTATGAGGAAGGTCTGATTGATCAGATCTAAGAGTCAGAGACACAAAGATTTACCATTCAGACCTCAAGCTTAAAAGCCTTAATTTCTAACAATCATTTTCAGGACAATGACTCGGATGTTGAAGAAGATCAAAGGACCAACAATGAATTCATGGCTGTATTAAATGCTGAGTATCATGAAAAAGCTCTGCTGGCAAATCAGAAAAGGTTCTATAAAAGGTCTGGGAGGGTTGGATCAGCTAGGAAACCCATAGACAAATCCAAAAAAATATGTTACGCTTGTGGGAAGCCAGGTTATTTTCAAAAAGATTTTCCTTCAAACAAAACCTCCATACCATCTTATCCATCCTCAAACAATTCCTTCAACAAACCTAAACCTTACACACCTTCCCAAAATACTAGCAATCATCAAAAGGATTACAAAGGAAAATACAAGGTACTTGATGACATCAAATAACATCACTTTTATAGCTTCATTTATCCCATGTAAATAACCTATTTTGTATAATTATTGCAAAAAATTATTACTTAATCATTTGTATTTGAGAATTGCAGCAATTATGGAGTACTTAGTGAAGATTAGCAAAAAGGCACGCATTCTGGAGCTTAAACGAAGACATTTAAAGATTACTGTTCTGACATCCAATACGACGTATCCATCAAGGAAGATACGGCATATCTGTGCCTGCACTTCACAAAAGACCACGAAGGAAACAAGATCAATACGCCGTATCCAGGGAAGACCAATACGCCGTATTCAAGCTATGGAAATAAAATATTCTGGAAGATATCAAATGTGGTTCCTACTCTAAGAAACCTCCGATACGCCATATTGACCTCAATCAATACGCCGTATCGACCTCAGTCAATATGCCGTATCGACCGTATTCTAGGCCTTATACATAGAAAACTCAAAAATGAGTTTTAAGTGTGCTAAATCATATTTTCGATACCTAAACCATAAAAGTTGATTTTTAGAGGAGAAGAAGAGTATAAGAGGTCTTGCAACGTAATTAATTCCATAGAAAACAACTTGTAATCACCTATACTCTTGTAATCGTTCAATTTTTGATATCATTCGTTAACTTGGTTAGTTTACCTTGGCTAAATTATTACTCTTGTATTGATTATGACGTTTGAAGGCTAATACCTTCGGGTATTATCCATTATTATGAAGATATGAATGTTTGGTTTGTTTATCTCGATTGCTCAATTTATCATTGATTGCTTGTTTATGTTTATCAGTTTATATTTGTTTACGTGCTTTTGTATGCGACATATCATTCAACTGGATCTAGTGATACGGACCAAGTAATCTAGATATCGGGATGGCTCTCCATATAGTGATTTATACATCTAGACCAATAGGATCACGAATAATAACCTATCTTTACCTTTAGATTGTAAGCTTAGTCGGACCGGAAGGTGACCTTAGGATCAACGAGTACGTTCTCAATTAATTGGTAAAGACTTGGTTAGTGGACTACTAGTGTATGAATTATCGTTAAGCAGTAAGTGGGTAAAGTCTCTATGAGCTAGGGTTTAACAAGATCACCATTACCTTAATCCCTAAGATAGATTATAATTAGCAAATAAGGATGCTTTATGCGGATACGTTTAATTGTGACATAATTCTTCGTCTTAGGAAGAAGTGCCACCTAAGTCTTAAGAATGATATGCCGCCTCGAGATAAGTAATCATTGCACTAAATAAACAAACCAACGTTCTGATTGGATTAATAATGGATAATATAGTTTTCTTATATTTGGCCAAACCGCTCTTTTATCTTCTGTTAATTTGCTTGTGTGTGTTTTAGTGTCTTAAGTTGATTTTAGTCACCACAAAACCCGTGCCAGTCTCTCAGGCTAAAAACCTCCCTTATCCGTTAGATTTAGGATTAATATAGGTTTAGCATTAGGGCTGAGCAAATAGACCGGTGGACCGGACCGGAAAACCGGACCGAACTGGACCGACCGGACCGGACCGGACCGACCGGACCGCGGTCCGGTCCACGGTCCGGGGTTTTGGACCAATTCGGTCTTCGGTCCGGTCGGTCCCGATGGGTACACTGCCCGTTTTAAAGAAAAAAAAACAATGTTGTTTTTGGTTAAGTCGGCAAAATATAAATTTTAAAACTTGAAATCTTAAAATAACACACAAAACTACACATAAGTTTTTGGCTGCAATCTGCCGTGGACTGTGAATATTTAAATCTTCGATTTTTATTTGATATTTTAGTTTTTAACATTAGATTAGATCTAACCCTTAGGATTAGTGTAGTTTAGAAAAAGTTTATATTGATGTCTGTTTGTCAATTGTGTTTATGTAATACGGCGTATTCAGTTTACTGAATACGACGTATAAGTTATTTGACGATTTTCTTTCCTAGTAAGTTTATTATAGGACGGACAACCCGAACATTACTATGGAAGAAATTCATCAGATCGAGGAAGGAAAATGCTCGAAAAACATGAGAAAGTGCTTATAACTGGGAACTGCTAAAGTATCGTATAAGATCTGTATGATGAAGAGATTACGACCTAGATCCGTGAAACCGAAAATTCCTATCTACTAGTCTTAAATGATAATTTGTACTCATCAATTGAAAACACTTTCTTATGAAACCACGGTTAGTTCTCTTACACAATAATGAAATTGGACTTTAGAATTCGTTGATCAATCCGTCGATGAAGATTCATGGTGAATTTTTGTACAGGGTTACTCGTTTTCTTATAAATAACTTATTGCCAAATGATTTGATTAACGAATTCAGAATATAATGAAAATGTCATTTTGCATTTGTTTACTCTCAAACCGAGCCTCCGTCAGTTGTTTACTCACTGACTTAGATTTCTTTAAGATTTTGAGAATGATATTCCTGCCATTGTTTTCAATGATGCTCTAAATCTATGATCAGATTTCTCAATGAACCCACTTTATGCCCTCAACATATCGATGAATTTGATTATTTGAAAGATGAAACATCATTGTCCGAATATGATGAAGAGGAACAAAACATTTTGTACTTTAATGATCTATTTCCTTTCAACGTAATTTATCCCGACTGATTTATAATTGGATATTGGACAATGATGTTAATGATATCGTTATGATACAACTTAAGGGGGTAATGGAAAATACAATAGGGTTATAATAAGCTTCTAGAAGCAAGTCACGATAAAATCAATAAAATTTTCAATATGAATTTTTTTTTTGTCATAGAATTAAATGTAAATATCGTGGCTTGGAATTATCTTGTCAACATAATGCTATTCAATCTTATTAAGAATTTGTATGTGCCATTTGGCATTTCATTCGACCCTAAACGGTATTTTAAGGATGGTGTTTACACAAGAATGTTGCAGAGGCCAAGGTACGTTTTCTTTACTCTGTTAAATTTAGGAAAATTGGTCTCCAAGAATGGATACGGCGTATTAGGTAAACACCTATACGGCGTATCCACTATTTTAACTTAGGTTTACCAAGTCAACAAAATTCGCCCAATACGGCGTATCTCTCAAATACCAATACGGCGTATCGAGTCTGGGTATAAAAACCCAAGTGATATGCCAGATTGAGTTTTCACACTTTTCACTCTCACACAAATTTTTACCATGAAAAAAATTCTTGGAGATCTTTGTTTATGATTCATAATCACTCTCATCTCAATTACAATCGGTCGGTAATGTATTCTTGCCCTTTCCATTTTGATTTTTTTATATAAAAATTCAAATTAGGGTTAAGAATTTGATTTGTGATTAGAAAGTTTTGTTAGGATGACTTATTTTGATCCCCTTTTCTCCTGCAATCAGTGATAAGATTTTTAAGAATTAGGGAATTGGGTCAAATGCCGGTAGAATTGGGTAAAACTCCCTTTTGTTTTTAACGTGCAGAAAAATACGGGCTCTATACACTAACATGGTTAACGGCGTATTGACTCAATTTGACCCAAACTTTACAAACTTCACAATACGGATGTATTCATCAAATGAATTTATAGCATATTGTTCTAATAAAGATCATGCGGTTTTAATGTCTTTACCACCGTATTGACCACACAACCCTTACGATGCCTATTGACTAAGTCTTTTCATTACGGGTTTATCCATTTCTGATTATGCTGTATTCTTCCTCAGAACAAAATGTTTAATTCTGTCACACATTTCGTTGATTTTCAGATTATGGCACATCTTCAACTCAGTGATCCTGAGACACTTATGGCTTCATTATCAGGTGGAGGGATACACCGATGAGATAGTGCACCATTTTGAGCAGAGGCTTGAGACATTATTCAAGAGGCAAGTTAACCGAGTGCATACATTAGATTTTTAGGGATTGACTCTGGATATGAGGAGGATTTAGCCAAGAGACTAAGGGTGGTATATACTAGGGACGATGGTCAGGAGGTATTTAGTGAGTCACACTTGGAATTAAGTTGTTTAAGATTGAGCACCTTTGTTTGTTTAGGAGTTTATACCGAGTTCATTTCTGCACTTGCAGGTGATCGGTAGTGAGATGGGGATGATGTTGCTGACACTTTGTGTTTTTAGTTGGGAGGGTGTAGACGTAGTATGACTTGGAGACAGTTTAATCAAGCTCTAGGATTGCATACTGCCGAGGAGATGGCAGAGGACGGATTTGAGGCATACTGGTTAGGGAGTGAGAGAGTGATCCCTGATAAGGGGGATCTTAGTGATTACTGGGTTGAGATTTCTATTGGCCAGGGACTTTTTAAGGGTGCTCCCTATTATAAATAACATTTAAGAGTCACTAATTGCGGGAAGGATGTGTACTGGTTGATCTCATGACAGCCTTTTTGGAAGGGGCATGCACCCTGTCATGGTGACTGCCACTGACATATTCTATCTACATAGCACGGGACGCCCGAGGGGCAGCTAAACGTTAACATATTTTTTAGCATAGTACATTATTAAGGTACATGAGCGGGAAGAAGAGTTGGTGCCATGTTAATCTGTAGGGCATTTTATTGGGCTGTCTTGCTCATACTTTGGTCTGGTCCGTGATTGATGGGTGTAGAGGATTATACGTTGTGACTCGTGTGTTACCATTGATTGACATGGGTGAGCTTGTTAAGCTCAACATCTGTATGGAGATCAGAGATGACTAGGCTTGGGTAGCTCAGGGCACAAAGAGGCAGCCGGTTGCTGCGGCCGCTGCCCCAGGGGACGTTGAGGATGCCCCAGATATTGATGACGGTGCTCAGGCTATTCCAGCACCTATACATGCACCCCTGCCCCACCACCAATGGAGGTAGGACTATTCCCAGAGAGTGGGGTGAGCATTGTGGAGGTGAGTACAGGGGCTACGTCAGGATGTTAGGAGTTTGCGAGGACTTATGGAGAGATCAATGACCGATCAGGGTAGATTCTCCATATGGATGGTTAGCTGCATGACGCAGCTCATGGAGGCTAGCGGGCATACTTATCAGCATTCGATGGGACCTTTCGAGGGAGTTACCCAGCAGTCTCGTGGGCGTACCTGATTTGTAGGACGACGGTGCCAGCACCTCCACAGCCTAACAAGACGAGCAGCAGCCAGATCTATGATCTCTATCCCTTATCTTTTTACTTCTATATGTACATTTATTATTAGTATCATGATGTATTTAACTTTGAAAAAGGGTACCATTTCTTTTGATGCATAGATTATGATATGATATTTTGATTTGGCTTGTGTATGATAGAAGCAGATGGCAGTAAGTTCAGCACCAATGCTCGTTGATAGATTACAGAATCAGGCACCCTATCCAAATTAAAAGTGGAATTGAGAAGAAAGAGCTGAACCAAGTGTGTGGAAGCTGTAGACAAGTCTAACTTAAAGACTTTACTATAAACAAAAGTGCTACAAGGGAGATAGCCTAAATTGTTATTTATTTTTAGCGAGTTTGTCCTCCAAGACATCAATTCGGCTTATTCGCTCCATACCATACGGTGTATTGAATGTCTAGACGTTATCAGTCCTTTATTTTTATGCATTTAAAACATTATTGTCTGTTCTGTCAATTGACGTTACATGCACAATGCATACGGAGTATGCACTGCGAACATGTTTAGGCGTAGTTTTCTACAGAATGGCCGTACTTAGATATTTTTTTACAGGTTTCTCAATGCGGCGTATTCCAGTTTATGGATACGGAGTATTGGTCTATCTGTATTGTTTATTTTTTAGCTTATTTTTAAATTTAAAACCGTAGATACCAGAGATACGATTTTGCATGTTTTTCCTATATTTTGTACATGACCTCACTGAAAAGAAATTGATGATGTTAGTGAAGTATCTACAATCCGGAAATCTAAAAGTGTTGGAGTCTTGAAACTTCAAGATGGCTGTTCAACACGTATCCTTGCTCACAAACTCAACTTGGAGAATTTACCGAGCAAAATATCAAGGGAGTTTCTCATTCTAATTCTTTTAATTTCTGTTTTTAATGTTTTATCTATACAACAAGGATGTTGTATAATTCAAGTGGGGGGATGGGAATTAGAATGTATACTTGTCCTATTTTCACATAAATGCTTAAAATCTATGCTCAATTTAAAAAAATTCAAGATACTTTTGTGTAAATTACTGATACATAACCTGCAATACATGAACCCTTTTAGATATTGTGAGGATTTAACCTTATCCGTTTCCAAATGTTTACCCAAATTCTACAAAATATGAGTGTGCCGGTGATGTTGTAGACTTTAGAACTTGGCTTGGTATATCTATTCGAGACCACAATAATGATGACTATGGATTTAGATGGAGTAACTTGTTTAAATTGGTAATTTTCTAAGATTATACCCCAAAAGCCTTTATATGTTGTTTTATTAACTAACTACACTGGTTAGTTAAATCTCTGTATAAACCCTTTTTTGACCTCATCTTAAGAGTAAAATAACCCTAAAAAAACCTATAGAGCCAATCATTTAGGAATAACACCAACTGTTTGTTTCGTTACACCTTTACACCTTAGCCTACCCTGTTAGATTAAGTCCATTTATCATTTGCTAGTTTCTTAAAGTGTAAAGTATGTATGTCTCGAGTCTTGTGTCAATTTTCTATCTTTGGTACGAGTGGGAAGAAATTTTCACATTGCAAATGGGAATGTATAGAGTAGTCAAAACTCATGTATTTTTACTACCAACACAATTATTGGTACGTCCGAAGAATGAAGAATTGTCGAAGGAATTATCCAGAGTTATTACGATCGCGAAGATGGTGAAATTACACCGAGTTTCGTAGCTAGTATATGAAAAAAACAAAAAAATTAGAAAAATCGCAACAAAAAAAGGAGGAAAGTTCGAAGATAATCATTTCGAAAAATCTTAAACCGAAGGAATTATATGAAGGATCGATTATTCGTTGATACGACTTATAAGTCCACGATGTAAAGTTTTGTATAAAGTGGTAGACATCGCCACTTGTCTTGTAAAAGTATGTAAAGTATGGGATGTTTGGGAAGTTGACCGTTACGGGAACGTCAACTTAAGTTGTTGTTTTTTATCTATGATCAAGACGTTTGTAAATAGTTGTGTCTTTTTCATGGTAACGGGCGAGTAAAAGTGTCTAGCAACTTGTGCCTTATCTGTTTGGACTTAGTCTATTTGTTTTGTAATTTTTATTTCACAATAATTTATTTCCCTTTCCTAATCATTAACCATGGGTTTTATGCGAATGAGGATGTGATCGAACACACATGTCTATTCTGTCTTTACGGCCATGTATGTGTGCTTTAGCTGCCTTGTTGGTGTGGTACTTTTAGTGAAAGATTTTAGAATGATCAACCCTAAGCCTTATACAAAAACCCATTTTACCTTTATAAACTTGTTATTTTGTAGCTCTAGTGGTGGAGATGTGTATCCTTGCCAAGCCTATGATAGAATACTCATCACAACCGAGCAATTGAGTGAATTAGTTACATGTTACCACATAGATTAGTTGAGTAATTTGAGTGTTTTCATCTACCTATTTTGTGAGGTGTTTGGTTGTGTACTTGTAATAGATCAAATAAATTCTTAACGGAAAAATCCTTAGGGATACATTTTCATAAACTTCTAAAGGCTACTTGAGGACAAGTAGGATTCAAGTGGAGGGATATTTGATGACATCAAATAACTTCACTTTTATAGCATCATATATCCCATGTAAATAAACCATTTTGTATAATTATTGCAAAGAATAGTTACTTAATCGTTTGTATTTGAGAATTGCAGTAATTATAGAGTACTTGGTGAAGATTAGCAAAAAGGCATGCATTCTAGAGCTTAAACGAAGATATTTAAAGATTACTGTTCTAACATCCAATACGCCATATCCATCAAGGAAGATACGGCGTATATGTGCCTGCACTTCACAAAAGACCACGAAGGAAACAAGATCAGTACGCCGTATCCAGGGAAGACCAATACGCCGTATTCAAGCTATGGAAATAAAATATTCTAGAAGATATCAAACGTGGTCCCTACTCCAAGAAACCCCTGATACGCCGTATTGACCTCAGTCAATACGCCGTATCGACCATATTCTAGACCTTATAAATAGAAAACTCAAAACAAGTTTTAAGTGTGCTAAATCATATTTTCGATACCTAAACCATAAAAGTCAATTTTCAGAGGAGAAAAAGAGCATAAGAGGTCTTGCAACGTAATTAATTCCATAGGAAACAACTTGTAATCTCCTATACTCTTGTAATCGTTTAGTTTTTGGTATCATTCATTAACTCGGTTAGTTTACCTTGGCTAAATTATTACTCTTGTATTGATTATGACGTTTAAAGGCTAGTGCCTTTGGGTATTAGCTATTATTATGAAGATCTGAATGTTTGGTTTTGTTTATCTCGATTGCTTAATTTATCATTAATTGCTTGTTTATGCTTATCAGTTTATACTTGTTTACGTACTTTTGTATGTGACCTATCATTCAACTGAATCTAATGATACGAACCAAGTAATCTAGATGTTGGGATGGCTCTCCATATAGAGATTTATACATCTAGACCAATAGGATCACGAATAATAACCTATCTTTGCCCTTAGATTGCGAGCTTAGTTGGACCGGTAGGT
>BQNB010076714.1:0-28067 GCA_026074375.1 Tanacetum coccineum
CGATGATATGATTAGTTTCGTCTAACAATTAATGTCTTGTTAGATATTTAATTTTTAAAATGAACATGAAAGTCAGGTTGAACGTAATTGTGCCCAATGCACGTGCAAAAGGGCAATGACCACGAATGCTATTTTCCGCCATAGCCACCATCAAGACGAGAGAAAGAATAAAGGGATAATTAAGGGTGTCTTAATTATAATGCTAAAGACGGTAAATTATATGGGGGTAAACATGGTGTGAAGTTAGTGCCGGAAGATTGAATCACAATTACGATTTCGCAAGTATAATTAATTGCCGCTATGCACGGTCGCTTTGCGCCAGTATTCGTCTAGTCTAACCAGATACATATATAGGCAAATAGCACGAAAATATAACCAATTTAACACCTTTACTTTGTTGTGTAGACTTCTTTATTTTATTCTATTATATATATCATACTTTTGAGCTTTACCAAAAAAAATAAAAAAATATTATACTTTTGAGTTTCATCAATTGTGTGTATCTTATAACCATTTTTCACTAACCGTTAATATGAGTGTATATGTTGATAAATGAAAAGGGTAAAAGTGTCACCAAATACATTTAATTGATGCAATTCAAAAGTATGATGTATACTTCAAAAAAATAAAGATAACTACACATCAAAGAAAAAGTGATAAGCTGATTTAATTTCGTGCTTTTTGCCTTACATATTAAGTAGTACTTCATCTGTATCAAAATTACAGTTCTCATTTTCATTTTCAAAAATAAGATTTCTTTTATTGTCTCAAACCAATCTCTTATTGTTCTTTTTCCATCAAATTATCAATATCTGTACACGTTATAATCTGTCCTCACAAATCGAAGTTATTTTCTGTCCCTCCACAATCGATTACAAGTGTGAAGAAGAATTTACTCTTTAATTTGTTAGAGCGGCAAAAATGGGCCGGAGTCAGGGCGGGCACTGTGGCACCGGCGCGTAAACGGGCGATGGGAGCTTAAAAACTGGGCGCGGGCTAAAACCTGGGCGCCGGGGGCGCGGAACAAAACGGACGACTAATGAACGATAATGGAAATTTTACTGGGCGAATCTTTATTTATTTAAATTATTTTTATATGTTTTCGTTACGTTTTCTACGATTTAGTCACGTTTTTTCTACTGGATTACGCCTGTGTTTTTACGATTTCGCAAGTATTTTTATGGTTTGTACGTTTTTTTTACGTTTTCGTCCGTTGTTATGTTTTCGTCCCGATTTTACGTTTCTTCGCAAGTTTTCTTTATACGATTTCTGTTTGTTTTTTTACGATATTCAATCAATGTTTTTTACATTTTCGTCCGTTTTAACGATTTCGTCCGTTTTTTTACGTTTTCGTCTGTTTTTTACGATTTCGTCATTTTTTTAAGATTCCGTCAGTTTTTTACGATTTCGTCAGTTTTTTACGATTTCGTCACTTTCTTTACGATTTCGTAAGTTTTTTTACGATTTCGTAAGTTTTTTTACGATTTCGTTTGTTTTTTTACGATTTCGTCAGTTTTTTTTACGTTTTCGTACGTCATTTTACGTTTTCGTACGTCATTTTACGTTTTCGTTTGGTTTTTTACGTTTTCGTCTGGTTTTTTACGATTTCGTCCGTTTTTTACGATTTCGTCAGTTTTTAACGATTTCGTCAGGTTTTTACGTTTTCGTACGTTTTTTTACGTTTTCGTCTGTTTTTTACGCTTTCATCTGTTTTTACGTTTTCGCCCGTTTTTTTACTTTTTGTCCGTTTTTTTACGTTTTCGCCCTTTTTCGTACGATTTCGTCCGTTTTTTACGTTTTCGTCTGTTTTTTTACGTTTTCGTCCGTTCTTTTACATTTTCTCCCTTTTTCATACGATGGTCGTCTTTTCGTACGTTTTGTTCTTGTGGTGTGTGTGTGTACCGTTTTGTGTTATATGTATATGTACGTTTTTAGGACATTTTTTTTAACGTTTGTTCGTAATCTTTTAGTTTCTCTTGGTTTTTTACCATATTACGTACGATTTACAGTGCGTTTTTTTCTAGGAATTTTTATATAGTACTGTTTTATCGAACGTAAGAAAATTTCAAAAAAGTACTAAAACGTAAAAATAACAGACAAAAACATACAAAATTGGACAAAAATGTAAAAAAAATCGGACGAAAGTGTACTAAAAAATATGGACTCGAAATCGTAAAAACTAGGCGAATATTAAGTAAAAAAAAGGGTCCGAAATCGTAAAAAATTGACGAAACATGAAAAAAATGGTGAACATCGTTAAGAAACTTACGAATCGTAAAAAAAATCGAAGACGTAAAAAAAACTAAACGAAAACGTACAAAACTAGGACGAAATCGTTTAATAACTGGCAAAACGTAAAAACAAAGTACGAAATCGTAAAAAACAGACGAAATGTAAAATCAGCGAAAACGTCAAAAAAAACTGACGAAATCGTTAAAAAAACAAGCGAAATTCATAAAAAACCAAGCACGAAAATCGACAAAAAACTGACACCATTTGACAAGTATAAAAAAAAAAAAAAAAATAAAAAGAATAAAAAAAAAAAAAAAAAAAATAATAACAAAAAAAAAAAAAAAATATGAACGATACTAGTAAAAACAACGAAATCGGAAAAAAAAACAGACGAAATGTAAAAAAACGGACAAATCTATCAAACGTGCGAAAACGTAAACTAAAAAGCATGAAATCGTAAAAAAACTAACGAAATCGTAAAAAAACTGACGAAATCGTAAAAAACGGACGAAATCGTAAAAAAACTGACGAAATCGTAAAAAAATGGACGAAATCGTAAAAAACGTGCGAAAACGTAAAAAAACTGACAAAATCGTAAAAAAACTGATGAAATCGTAAAAAAACTAACGAAATCGTAAAAAACGGACGAAATCGTAAAAAAACAGACCAAATCTTATTAAATAAAGAAGATCCGACCAGTATCCCATTTAATGTTTTGCATGCGCCCATAAGCGCCCATTTAATATTTTACATGCGCCCATAAGCGCCCATTTAACAATAATTGATGGGCAAAAAGTGCCCCCTACTTTTTAAAAAGGTGCCTAAAAGAGCCCATGAATTACCATATGGGCAAGATTTGCCACCTCTATTTGTAATGCATGTATAAGACTACCCGTAATAACTAGTTGAAGAGGCGTTCTTTGGCAAAGTAAAGGACACAAGACACATCTTCCCTTATTACCATCATGCGTGTCTTAGGCCAAAAATGAGAGAACTTGGTCGTGTAATAGTCTCACATTTTTTAAACTGTGTATTTTATATTTTGAGACGGTAATTTGGAGACAACGAGTGTACTACTTTTGCAACACTTACTAGCCAAACCCTTAATACTTTTATACGTGATAAATATGAATTACAAAGAATTGATGGCACGAAGGTGTTTTAGCGTGAACATATAAAAACGTGTGTATAAAAATGCTTGTATAAAAATATTTGTATAAAAATGTGTATATAAAAACATGTATAAATTTAAAAAATAATTATAAAAATAAAAAATAAACAATCGTTAGTATAAAGGACTAACGTTGCAAACGTTCATTGGCTAAAATGCCTAACGTTGCAAACGGTCGTTAAATGGAACAAAAATATAGCTGGTTCCGGTAAAACAAGTTTGATGGTGCAAATTAACACAAAACTTGAAAGTTCGTTACATTAAGTGGAACAAAAAAAGTTCACGTAACAAATCGAAACAATAGAGAAAGTACGTTGCTATTGTACGACTAAAACCTTTTGTGTTTTGATAAAAACTTTTTATTAACTATAATTTTTATTAACAATACTGAACAAATGTTATATTCGTGCATTACATCAATGCAGTTTTATATCATATAATTTTACATTTATCAATACGAACACATTATTTTTTAGAAAAAATTCCCAAAAAGTTCCGAAATCCAAACTCGAATGCCTCTTAAGTTCACCAAAAAGTTTTTTAAAAAAAATAGCTCAGGCAACTTAAGAAGAAATTGGAACGTGTCTCTTATTATAATATTTAAGTATAGATAAGTTGCCTAAAAGTACAATAAGTTGCCTATAAATTTTGTACTTTAATATTATAATAAAAGACACGTGTAAATTTCTTCTTAAGATACCCAATTATCCTGAGCTATTTTAAGAAAAAACTTTTGTTTGGAATAAAATAACATTCACCCTTAGAGCACGGGGTATGGTAACGTCGTGCTTGACGTTGAGCCTACGTGGCTCCGCCGTTGCCGGCGTTACCACACCGTTTTCAGGCGTTGGCCCGTGTGTGGGTGCACCAACGCCCGTTGGTGTGTTTTTTTTTTTTAAAAAAAATTTCAAAAACACCCCCTAAACTAACGGCTCTTTTTTTCAAACGGCTAATTTTCAATTTTTTTTTTCAATACCTACTATAAATATATTATAGCCCAACTTAACCATTTTACATAAACAAAACATAAACACTCTCTACACAAACACTCTTTACACAAAAATGAATCCATATTTTGCAACAAATCCAAATGACATCGAAGAAGAACGACAACCAAACTCTTTCGACGTCGATGACGAATCCAAAGGATGTCGAGCGTGCTTTTGGTGTTCTCCAAGGACGTTGGAGAATAATACAACAACCGGCTCGTCAATACCATGTCAACAACATACGTCAAATCATGTATTCTTGCATCATAATGCATAACATGATTTTAGAAGATCAAAAGATGGCGGTTACTGACTGGAACGAAATGTATGCTAATCCGTCAAGAAATATGCAACGTACATGGGTTGAAAGATGTGAAACGCACCGTCGAAAAGCGAAAGAATTACGGGACCGAGATACGCATATTAGTCTTCAACAAAACCTTATGGAGCATATTTGGAATGAAGTTGAACACGAAGATAAAGACTTTTAGTCGTCGGGGCGCATGTTATTTTATGTATTTTTTTTCTTTGTATGTTTTTAATTTTGGAATGTTATTTTTTTAGTATTGTAATGTGTAATATTGTTTAATGAATGAAATATTTAAGTTTGTTTAGGGGGTGTTATGAAAAAAATAAAAAAGTGGGTCCTGAAAAGTGGTGTTAATGGTGTTATGATTACCTGAGTATTTTGGGTGTTGGTGTTATGGTGTTAAAGCTGATGTGACGGTGTTAATAGTGTTACCATACCTTGTGGTCTTAGAAAAAAGCTTGTACAACTATGGACGAACTCAGGATTTTAACGAGGTGTTGCAGAAAGAAAATGTTGAGCCAATTAAAGTTACACCGTAAAAAACTAAGGTAGCACAAATTTTTTTGAGGGTTGCACATACCAAAAAAACGACAATTTTGAATTTTTTTGCACTGCGTGACTTAAAATCGAGTGTAGCCCTTGCCACACCCGGCACCCATGTGTGTACAACACCGTTTAAAATCCGTAGCTCTACCCTTGGTTAATTAGCAAATACGTAGTATAAAGTAAAGATTATCATGACATGTTAACTTGTTTTTGAAAAGTCAGTTATAAGTATTAATCTTTTTATGACTGGATGAAATTATTTTGTATTGTCAAGACGTTGTGTCTGGACTAAGAGGGTAGGGTGTGGTGGCGAAGCCCTCTCGCCACTCCGACGTGGCCTCGCCACTTGGCTCGCCACCATACCATCAACCTTCGCCACTTGCAAAAAAAAAAGGTTCCTCGCCAGTTCTACGACGAAGGAAAAAGACAAATGTTTAAAGAATATAGCCGTTATTTTTCAAACGGTTATTTCTTAATTAATTTTTTTTTAATTTATACTCACTTTTCCCTATAAATAACACCCCATTTTACCATTTTAACACACACTTCTCTTCTCCAAACTTCTTATTACAAAAAAAAAAATGTCTCAACCACCAAATGATCAAAACCCGGGTTATTTTACCCATCTTCTCCAATCCAACCCGCAACAATACTCATCTTCGCCAAACCAATCGAATTCGTCTACCCCAGGTTCCCAACACTCAAACTCGTCGCAACCGTTTCCTCCTTATGGAACGCAAATGTCACCGCCCGAACATGCTGATCAATCACAATTGGCGTGTCATCAAAATCAACAATACGGGTTCCAAGGTTACACGAATCTAAGAAATACGCAACCACACTTTTTTCCACAACAATCATCACAACCGTCATTTTTTTCACAACAATCATCACAACCACAATTTTTTTCACAACAATCATCACAACCACAATTCAAAATACCCCAAGCCCAAGAACCCTGTGAACCTAAGCGAAAACAAAAAAGGACGGGAAAACAACCAGTTGTCGAATTGGACGAGGGCGATGAAAATGAAGATATGGAAACAAGGCGACTCAATTTCCGTTGGAATGACAAAGAAGAAATCTTGCTAGCCGATGCTTGGATCGAGCACTCGTAAGACAACTATATCGGAAAAGACCAACGGGATGAAATCTATTGGAACAAGATTATTGAATATTTCCACGACCGAACAACAGGTCCGGTGCGTACCAAAAATATGTTGACGGGGAAATGGACCCGAATGCACAGTGATTGCCAACGGTTTAACGCTTATTACAAACAGGCAAATCGGAAAAGCGAGAAAAATGAAGCTGACTTGATCAAGACTGTGAAAACGGTGTACTTTGAGCGAGTTGGTAAAAAATTTCAATACCCTCACGTGTGGAAATTTTTTGAAAGAGTACCCCAAATGGGATGCGGCGGAGCCGATTGATGGAGATAATCTCCAAGAGGTGTTTGGTCCGGATAAAAGAGAGCGTCTCGCCGGCAAACAACGTGCTGGGAAAAAACAAAAATCGGTTGAAACGTCGGGGAGCACCGGGGAAAGCCACTCGGAGTCTGTATCGTCACTTGTTTCTCAAGATTATAGACGTAAATGTGATGCTGCTCAAAGAGCGTACGAGGTGCAGATGGAAAAAGATTTAGCTATCAAGAAGTGTGAAGAGATGAAGTTTCTCATGATCGATACTTCGGACTTGCCGCCTCATAAACGAGCCTTCATTGAAAGGCAAAAGCTGAAATAATGAGGAAATATCAAGATGCTGGTGCAGACGATTAGTTTCGTAATTTTATGTTTTTATGTTTCGTATCATTTAATTTTCTTATGTTTCGTATTTCATTTTATGTTTTTTTTTATGTATTGTATTTTTAATTTGTGTGAAATAAATTATGTTTATGTGAAAAAAATTGAAAGAAAAAAAAATAGTTAGTGGTGAGACCCAAGTGAAGAGGTGAAGGTGTGTTATGAGTGAAAGTGTATTTTTGAGTGGGAGTGAAAAGCCGATGTGATAGCCTGTGGGGCCCGTTTTGATTTGTGGCTTAAGCCACCACACCCCACTCTCTAAGTTTTGATCCATGCAACCTGCTAATACACTAATCATGCAAAACTAATACCTCATGCAATACGAAAATGTCCTACAAACATATATTTGCGTGTTAAATCTGAAAGTAGATAAATAGACGTATGTAAGGATTACCCAGTGTACCAAACACCTGTAAACATGTGATGGCAAATGCACTTTAGAGTGATAAAAGGGTTGGACATAGGTACTGAAAAACACACACACAAACACACATTTAACCATTTCGATAGCATCCACATGGGAGTCATATATATGCTTTCCGGCATTCAAACACGTGTTCGTAGCTTACACGGCAAGTTGTCAGATTTTTTCTTGTACTACAGTACATATATTTCACTACAACTCTAGCTGCCGTCAACTAACGGTGCAGTGTACATACTAAACTTACTCATACTGCAAATAATAATCACACATTCTTAATTACTACGGTACAATTAAGTAAATTAAAATACACCATGGGAAAGTCATGCAAATTAAGGTAACTTTGGAAAATAATATTACCTTGACATTGAGTGGTATTACTATGAATAGTAATAAGAAGGATTTGCTAGAGAACAATTTAAGTTCAAACTATAAGTACCACATTAGACCTTAATTTGTTTCCGAATTTAAGAAACAATTCTTGATTACAATCGCGCGTGTTAGGTTTGATTAATCACCAAGTCTTCATGTTGCTGGCTTTAGTTGGATCCACTCGAAACGACCTTTCAAGGGAATGTCATTTACAATGTCGTAATTATACCTGCATAAATTAGCAAGCAACATTATTGATATTGTTAGCTACATATAATATTCATAAATACTGTATAACTGTAATGATGCTTCAAAACAAGCAACAAATATAGCATGAAAACTCACTTGTCTGTAAAACGTTTCTTAAGGTCTTTGTTTGCAGCCGTAAAGAATTCTTCTAGCTCAGCTTCGGATGGCATCTTGGTGGAAGATTAAGCCGTTACCGATGACTGCTTTGGCGTACGGGAGTCAAGCTCGACTGATTGCGTCTTAACCTCCTCCATGGTCGGCGTGCTGAAAGAAGAGGCCATCATGTTAAATTAAGAACTTGCTAGAGAAGTGAATGTTTTAGCTTCTAATAAATTTTAAAAGTATGTTATTTAATGAGCAAATTGAAGAGCAGTCATTAATTAAGAACCTTTCACTTCCATCTAAGTTATGTCGAACGACTGTTTCATTTTCAACACTAATAATATCCTCCTGCAAATTTGAAACCAAAAAAGCATTAAAAATTCAAAACTATCATAATTTGTGTTAAGTAACTGCTAATTTATAAACTGTCTGTCTTCTTAGTTACTATTATTTCTGAAAACATAAGTTAGTTTCAAGTGTTAATTTGAAACTTTGAATGATTAAAAGTAACTAGTTTGGTACCACCTTAATCAAATTGGATTATATATTAATAATAAAACAAATAAAGAGTTCTTAAAAAATCGCAATGTATGTACCTTCAAATCTGGAACCTTAAGTTTCTCAACTGATCCGGTACTAGAGCAACCAGATGCTGGAGCACTACTAGATATAAGTCTCGCCGCAGCATTGCTACAGTCGCTTGTCAAATTAACAATAAATTCATGATTAACGGTTTGCATTTGCATAGATGATGATGAATGTGGCCACTTTTTTGCATCACTGAGCCTCCTTCTCTTCTTTGATCCTAAATTATCCGTGATCTCTTCACCGGCCACCACCTTTGTCATCTTAGCTCGAGCTCTAGTCCTTAATCCTACCCGTGTAACCTCCATTACAACTAATAGAGACCATGCACCACACTACAGCGTTGCCGGTTATCAATGTTTTGCAAGATTCCTCTCGTACATAAGTCACTAGCTCACCTTAGATGAAAACTGGTTTAATTTTCTCGCTAGAGAATAGAAATGATATATGACGATAATGCGATTCCTATTGATAGCTTGTTAGCACTCGTGTGGTCCTCACTTTCACGTACAAACACTTTTTTTATATCTTTCTCTCTTACACACACACGCACACCTTGGAGTTAGGAATATGAGGGTGATGTATTTATTATTACACTGACGACAAACGTCTAACTTTGTTAATATTTTATACTATAGTTTCATTCTCGAGCATGTTATTAAATGGTGTTACGTAAACATGTGTACCGTTGATAGCAGGTAAACAACCGAATGGAATTTGGAAAAACTAATATATGCCAGCTATATATGGTTTGTGGGGTTATGGTCATACGTACGAATATTATGTTCTTCGAATCTTATTCTGTTTTGATTTGATGTGAACAATTCCTTGTTACTGGTTTACGGTGTTACTGTATTTTTTATGGATATAAGATTCCATATTCTCTAGCTACTACTCATACATAAATAAATAACCTTTCAAAAGAGGTTGCTAGAAAATGATTTTTTTATTTTATAATTTTATTATTATAAACTATTTTATATTAGAATCTACCAAACACTATTGTGTTTATCAAGCGTAAAAGGAGTTAGGAGAAGAAGTGTACACTCGTGCAAGCTCTCTAACATGATATCGCCAGAATAAATAGCGGGGGTCAAAGGGCAGTGCCCTGATTGGGATCCCGCTCCAAGTTGGCGTCCACGGGTATAAAGTACGACGTCTCTCGCTTAAAGCCAACCAACATGTTGCTTAGCATGTAACCGTTGTTAATCACTCCTAACTGTATTTAACAATTTACGTCGGTTGCTTTTTGTCTTGTAACAAGACACTTTTGGTTTTGAAAACAATACACACAACAAACGTCACAATCTTATATATTCTCTGATCTAATTCTTGTATATTAGATTTGATTGTTCTTAATTGATCGAATTACTCTGTTTGTGAGTTCTGTGACACATAAGATTGAAATACTACATTTTGATGCAGCTCACACAATTGAGAGATTATATCCGGTTTAACTTTGGTTATCTGCTATCACACACCTCATAAATCCAACAAATATTTAAAAGGGCATAAACAACATTTGACATTGATAAAACTCATGTTTACATGCTAGATATCGTCTTTGAAACAGTGCTGATCCGTACATAACTTGACATTATATGCACATCACTAAAAACATATAGTAATATATACGAATATCTTGGTGTAGAAATCATCTCTATTTGTATATATTGTGTAGAAAAAGGCATTTTGTCCGTTTACTTATATTGAGAGTGGTAAAACAAACCATAGGCAAATTCGATTCAAAGACGAGATTTTTTACTTATGACATGCATATGCATGGTCACCGACTATTGTGACTTAAATGTACATATATCGAAACAGTGGAAATTAATTCACCGATCGAATGAAACCCATATAGCAAAAAAAAAAACAACACTTTAAACATGAGGCCCAACACATAAGCCATATAAAAAAAATTACTACAAAAACACAGTCGTTTTGACTGTGGGCCGTTTGCTACAGTAACGGGCTCCCCGATTTTGGTTTTTTTTTTTTTTTTTTTTTTTTTTTTTTTTTTTTTAATTTGTATGCACAAAGTAGGAGTTAAAAAAAATATTACAAAAGTTCGATTTCTTCACTGATAAATAAAAATTACCCCGAGGAATATGTTCGATACCTATAACTTTTATATAATCCGATATGGTCTCAAACGTACAAACCACTTTATATAAAAAAAAAGACCCATAATAGCAATAAAACACTTTAAACATGAGGCCCAACACATAAGCCATATAAATTTATTTTTTTACAAATATACACATTTGTCGACAAACTAGCCTAAAATTCGCATAAAATGTGGCCCAAAGTAAAAAAAAAATACAAAACGGTCCCTCAACTTTTAACTATTTACGATTTTCTTACAAAAAAAATCCCGTAAAAAAATTAACAAAAAAAACACGTCAAGTTTTTATTGTTCACAATTTTTTTACATTCATCGGCCCACAAAAAAAGATATCGAACCGTCCCAAAAAAGAAATATTCCGGGAAAAAATTAACCCGTCCCAACGCAAAAAAAAATTTCCCGAATCGTACAAAAAAAGGAAATATCCGGGAAAAAATTAGCCAAAAAAAAAAATACAAAATAACCTAAAAATCTGCTCCAATAGTAAAAATAAACTAATTAGAAAAAGGACCTCACATTTTAAAACTATTTTACGATTTTCTTACACAAAAATTCCCGTAAAAAAATTTACAAAACCGTCCCAAAAAAAAGAAAATATAGGGAAAAATTAACCGTCCCAACGCAAATTTTTTTTCCCCGAATCATACAAAAAAAGAAAATATTAAAAATTAGCCCCGCCATAACGCATAGCCCAAAAAAAAACACTCCGAAAACGCTTTATTTATGAAAGAGGAAAAGAGATGTGAGATCAGCTTCGGGAAAAATTAGCCCCGCCGCAACGCGCGGGTTCTTTTGCTTGTTATATGCACATAACTAAAAACATATAGTAATATATACGAATATCTTGGTGTAGAAATCATCTCTATTTGTATATATTGTGTAGAAAAAGGCATTTTGTCCGTTTACTTATATTGAGAGTGGTAAAACAAACCATAGGCAAATTCGATTCAAAGACGAGATTTTTTACTTATGACATGCATATGCATGGTCACCGACTATTGTGACATAAATGTACATATATCGAAACAGTGGAAATTAATTCACCGATCGAATGTAGGTACAAACGAGAAATTAATGAGGAGACAAAGAACACATGGAGGTGCATTAAGTTTAAGGGCCATGACGGCACGAACAGTTGATAAATTATGCAAAAAAAGAAATCAGATTAAATGTCGACAGAATTGGACTAAGCATCACACGTGGGGGGTTTACAATAACTCTTTGGTACTCCTATTAAAATAGAACATACGAAAATAGTTATCTACTGTGTCAACTTTGAAAATAGAACACATCATACGAATGAATTCAAGAGTATAATGTTCGAATTAAAGCTTTAATTACTTTTCTTTTAAGAGTATGGGGTACGATAGCTGGTGGCTTAGCGTCATGGCTACCAGCTAAGGTTTTCCTCGCGCCAATGACATTGTGGTTGGCGTCATGACTACTCGCGTTGTGATGATCAGCCCACGACTATTATTTTCTTATTTTTTAATATTATAGACGTTATAACATGATAGGAATGAAAAAACTAGCCCTTTTGCATTTATTCCTTACAATTTTTAAATTTTTACCCCTTGAAAATCCTATAAATACTTTCTTATTTTATCAAATTTTATACACACCTCCAATATCATTTCTACTTCAACAATACTTATTTTTTTCATTCAAAAATAACCACTATGGATTCCAACGCTACCAACACCTTTGATCATTACGATGTTTATTTTTAAAACGATGCGGAGTGATATATGCGGGGTTATGAGGTATATGAACAATTTCTGCTATGAGTAATCAAGAAGCCGGGGGTTCGGGATCAGGATCGGCTCATAAGAGGACATGGACATACATACCACATCAACGAGAGGATGCGGAACAACGGCTAATCGACGACTATTTTGGCGAGAATGACACTCCTCCTGAATACCCGAGTACTTTTTTTAAACAACGTTACGATGCTACCGGTCGTGCAAGTATTGATCCTATTTTGAAGTGCACATCCGCCATACACCAATTGGCATACTACACAACACCCAATGCATTTGACGAATAATTGCAAATTGCTGAACGTTGTTCATGACAATGTTTAGAGAACTTTACAAAATGCATATATATTTTATACGTAGAAGAGTATTTAAGAAGACCCACTTTAAAGAATATTAAAAAAACATATGAATTGCACGAAGAAAAACATAGACTCCCGGGAATGCTCGGGAGTATTGATTGTATGCATTGGGAGTGGAAAAACTTCCCAAAGACTTTACATGGGTAATTCAAAAGACGTGATAGTAAATACCCAACTCTTATGTCAGAAGCCGTTGCGGATCAAAATTATGGATTTGGCATGCATATTTTGGGGTTTCGGAGGCAAATAAAGACCTTAATGTGTTATATGGTTCCCCGTGATGTTCTTGCCGATAGAGCTCCAGAAGCTCCATTTGTAGTGACCGAAAGAACATACAAAAAATGTTACTATTTAGCAGACGGTATTTATCCAACATGGTCTACGTTTGTCAAAACATATTCTATTGCAAGGGATAAAAAACATTAAAGCTTTTAAGAGTTCAGGAAAGTTCAAGAAAAGATATTGAATGAGCTTTCGGAGTCCTACAAGGTCGTTGGAGAATTATCTGACAACCCGCACGCGCTTTACAAATCAACGCGTTGAAAAGAATCATGCATTATTATATAATATTACATAACATGATATTGCAATCGGAAAAATTCGAATTGTCGAATTTTAGAGATATGTTCGTTAATCCACACCCGAACATTTAACGAACTTGGATCGAACGATGCGATTTACATGTTAGGAAAACAAAAAAACTTCGAGATAGTAAAGTGCACAACGAGCTTCGACACGACATTGTGGAGCATTTGTGGAACCTTAATCACTAAATTGTAATTTAATTTTTGTTTACGTAATAATATGTTTTTTATTTTTATGTAATGTTTTTTTATTTATTGTAATGTGTTTTTAATTTTAATGAAATTTATTTAAGTTATATTGTGTATTTTTTTTATTTTATGTAGATAAAAAACAAATTCTCCCACGGCACCGCATTTTGTGGTGCCAACGAGGGAGCCACAAAATGTGGTGCCATGGTGTCATAGCATTTTTGGTGACGTGACAATACTTTTTGGCAATGCCCGTATGTATAATGACCATTGTTTATAATGGTAAAACCTTAGTACCCAAAACCCACAAACCGGGCTTGGCCAAATTATCCACTAATACTTCCCTGCAGCCCGAGCGGCGAAATTGCGAAAGCTCGGACTGGAGTAGTAAACTAGAAAAGAAGAAATAAAACAAAACAAAACATAAACGTAATAAAAAAAACGAATCGATTCGTGACCGAAGCACGCACAACAATATAAGATTGTGTGCACAAATCACTAACACAAATCACGATTGTGTGGATTTGTGACCTTAGCACAAATCACCAACACAAATCACGATTGTATGTATTTGTGACCTTAGTACAAATCACCAACACAAATCATGATTGTGTGGATTTGTAACCTTAACACAAATCACCAACACAAATCACGATTATGTAGATTTGTGACTTTAGCACAAATCACCAACACAAATAAAACAACTATAAATTTTTTTAATTAGTAAACTAAAAAAGAAAAAAAATAAATGTACAAAACATTATTCCAAATCAGCCAAAATACCAATAGCCATGATCAAGCTATTTTTGATTTCCTCATCCCACTAATCATAAAATCCTTCATCCATGATCTTTCTTTTCTTTGGTTGCACAAATGAATTTTTAGATGACGTTGATTTCTTTTTTTATGGAAACAGTTAGACTTTTTCCTATGGATAGGTGTATTTGATAATTGAAGGGTTTTGAGGTTCATCATCCGATTCATCATCACTTGTTAAACTTTTTTTAGGGTTAAAGGGTGGCGGCTAGGGTTTGACGGGGTGGTGTAAGGAGGCAACTCAACATACACTACTACACAAAACATCTTTTGGTACGCTTTTTTGATACGGTTAGTGAGAAAACCGTACCAAAACATAAAAAAATGACATTTGATACGGTTCGTAAAGAAACCGTACCAAAAAAGATTTATTTGGTACGATTCATGTGTAGTGATTGTTTTTTTGGTACGGTTATTTATAAAGCCGTGCCAAATAAAAGTCATTTGGTACGGTTTTTTACGAACCGTACCAATTGTTCTAGTATTTTTAATACAGTTTCTTAAATAAGTATATTAAAAAATATTTTCAAGTTACCTTCCAAAACTAATGTTTTAAAACTCGGGTTGACTCGGCCGGTTGAACCGTGAACCGGTTGGGTGATCGGAAGCTGGTTTTGACCAAAAACCCGGTTGAACCGTGACCCGGTGGCTCCGCCAGGTCATTTTAAAAACTGGTTTTTAAAACGTTGCCCAAAACCACATTTAACCTTTCTCCGCTTAGAATAATAACTATAAGTTCGTTGATTCGCCAAAACTTATTCTAACGAAAGTTAATATAATCAAGTACATAACATCCAACAATGGCATTGTTTTTGTTTACGTATGGTATGTGAAACGTGTTTAAGGAAGGATTTGGGTGGTTGTGTTGTTTGGTTTTCCGTGTTGAACGGTAAGGATCCGATGGTATGATTGAGATCATGAAACTCGGGTAACACCTAAACAAACCATCTTTGTAGTGTGTGGGAGTTACTCTGTGTAACGGTTGTGGCTAAGTGTATAAACTTACTTGGTGAAGTTGTGGGGTGCCTTTTATTCATAGGATACATTAGGGTTTAGAGATAAACCATTTGAAGGATGATCAACAGTTATGGGGAGGTCACGTGTTGATCATCCAATGAGCACACAAGGAGGATAGGTGTGACTTTCTCCTTGGCTCGTATGGGATCCTGCTAGCTGTATGCCCCACTATCATGTGTCAGATGGTATATCCTTAACTATTAGTGATATACTGGGGACAACGGTTTCCTACATGAGTACTCATGCGTAGGAAAGAATTTAGCAGGCCAAGCATGGCTTGAGTTTGTGAATGGGGTTCCATCAGGTGGGTGTTGATGGGCCTTTATATTGGGATTGATCCGAGCGTGTAATTAATGGGCTTGAGCCATTAATATTGTTAATACAAATATTCGCGTAAAAACGATATTTATATTTAATGATCTTTATGTTTTGATAATAACAAATATAATGTCATACTACGTAAAAGTTTACGTAAACAAGTTATTTAGTCGTACATTTACTTGACGACGACAAATCACTTAAGGTATGAATATGACATTATTAAACGTAGTTAATGATCAAAGAAAAATATTTTCTATTACATTTAAAACGTAATCATTTGCATAAACCTTTCTAATCAAATGAGTTTAAGTAAACACATGATTAATTATAAGCTACTTTTATAAATCATATAAGACAAAATAGGATTTACCATAAGTGGAAACAATCTTTCTAAATCTAAAAAATCTTTCCTTAATTACGTTAAGAAATATTTTCCTTCTAGAAAAATCTAACAAATCTGTTTTTTAAGTACATAAGAATATTTTGTTAAGATTTGGGGTTAATCACAAATAGACAAAATTTGTCCCAGCTGCAACCCATGGATCCAGCAAAACCAAAGGACGGATCCAGGTGATCCGTGGATCCATGCGACCAGCTGGTTGGACAGATTTTGAATTTCAAATGTTGGCTATATATATCAACCTTAAGTCTTCATTTTAGACAACTTTTCATACATTTTTTTCTCTGTAGCTTTTTCTATTTTCATATTCTTTGATCATTATACTTGTTTCGTAATCCATTACAAGTGATCAGTTTATTCCACTCTTTAGTGAAGAACACTAACGAAGACGTGAAGCTTCAAGTGTTATTAGTTTATTATGTCATCACGATTGCGATAATCATCCATCTTGTGTTGTATATTGTGTTCATCATATGTGTATGATATGTTAGTATTTAGGTCATAAAATACATATTGTGTTAGATTGGTTCTATCTCCACCTAAAGAGAGCTTGTTGACATAGTTAAGAAAACTCTCAAGTTGGGTACTTGAGAAGTGGAGTTGGGCGAAGATGAGATTCATAGCCGAACCACTATACATGGGGATAGAAGTCGATGAGAGTCTTGCATTTGACCTTCTATCGTATCATGAAGCCTACTAGGGTAAATTTATCATCATGTCGAGACTTAGATGTTACACCGCGTACCCAAGGTACGAATGTTTACCTTGAGTGCAAGCGATGACACCCCTCCATACATCTAGGATCGGTCTGTTTGATGGTATGCGGTGATGTTCTTCAAGAATATGCGGGTGATAATGAGTAGCACTTGCACATTCGCTTCACAGTTGCTCAGAGGCCGTTTTAGTTTACCAATTAACTTGGGTTTGGTATCTTATGACAGGGAGTGGTCAAGAGCCTCAAGTAGCGAGTCTGAACGACTCGGTTATTGGCGATCCTCTCCGGTGAGACTCAGTACGTATTGCTTTCTTAAGTAACTGTTGACGTCGAAGAGATGGTGTGTAAAGCTCTAAGACGGTGCTAATCAAGAAGGCAATGGAAATATTGAATCCATCAAAGGGGCTGTTTCATTAGCTGTTGTGGGTACTGGGATCAACTAATTAGTATGATTACTAGGTGATGTTGAGTGATCGAGATGGCTCACCCAAGATTGGAGGGGAGGGACCTGGATGTTTTGACGAGGCAAGGATGTTTGACTCACATGCCGCATCTTTCACCACAATTGGAACCCCTTACTTGAGGTCGTTGACATAACCTTGGCTTTATGTCGTAGTTTTTGACATTGTCTATAGTAGTACTTTCGTCCTTTATTGTTACCATGAATGATTTTCTATCCCATAGTGTTCATAAGCACTTATCACAATAATGTGCTCTCCCAAATCATCTCTCAGCGTTAAATCATTCTTAGTTACCTACCACTGAGTTCATCATTAGCACATAATGTTACGCTTTTACGCGGTAATTGAAAACTAAGCCAAAACCTAGTGAGAAACAAAGTCAACAGACATAACACTAGTTCATTGAGATAGTACGCCACCATCTGAGAACACCACTAACTGACTAATCCATATGGTCGCTTTTCGATCTTGATCACGTCCAACATGTGTGACGCATAACACATGTCAAAATCGATACACTCCTCGTAGTATCATAGCTTTCATAATAGAGTATTGAGTTATCTTAGTACCCCTTCACGATTAATGTTTTAAAAACCGGTTTTTTAATTAACCCGATCGAGCTACCGAGTCACGGTTCAACCGGTTTAATCGGCAGTTGAAACCAGGTTTTTCAGGCAAAACCGGCTTCCGGTCACCCGGCCGGTTTACGGTTCGACTGTTGGGTCAACCCAAGTTTTAAAACATTGTTCACGATATCAAATTTGTTTTTACATTATAGTATATTTAGTTTTTCAAGTGAATCTTTCAAAATTATTTAAATGCTTTATGTAGTTAAATTTTATAAGATAATCATAAATTTTATAAAAGATTTGACAGTCGTGCGTTCAAAATTATTCAAGTATCGCCACAGGCATGTGTGGAATATATTCTGAGATAGAAAAATTGATGTTCAAAAGAAAAATATATATATTGTTATTTTTTAATAGTTGTATAAATTTAATGTGCGATTTTTTCATATAAAAAGAGATATTTAATTTTCTTGTGTAAAATATATGTGTGATTTTTTTTATAGTTAGTTGTATAAAATGACAAAAACTTATTTTTTCACCCCCTCCAAAAACTAAAATTTCCTTCTTCATCATTTTGACAAGTCCCGCCCGAATTTCCCCCAAAATCAAATTACCCCTCCATTTACAATCTCAGATCTGTAATCCAGTTCCTCAAAATGAAATTGCCCCTTCATCTTACTTTAATTTCCCCAAACTTATTTTCTTAATCTCATCTCACATTCTCTCTCGTCTCTCTGGTCACCACCACCGGTCCATTGATGCCAATCTCAACTTCATTTATCCACTAATAAGGTACTATAATGTATTATATCTTCTAATTTGGTCATTAATTTGAAGTGTTCATGGGTCAACTGAGTTATTTTGTGATTTTTTAAATTAGGGTTTATGTGACCCACATTTATATAAACGCGCAACATTGTTTTTTTGTTATTGAATCTCATTACATCTTAATAATATTGTAATAGATGTTAATTTATGGTTACTTTTTTTATCAATTGTATTTGTTACAGTTTAGGCTAGATAGCATAACAGTTTAGTTATTATTCTTATACTGTTTGAGTGTTTCATAGAAGTTTAGTTAGGATATCAACTTAATTGTTTTAGGCATTTTTAATAGCTATAGTTCGTTTAGCAAGTGTGAGTTGAAGGAAAGATGTTGAAAATAGCTATAGTTCTTTGTTTAAATAGCTATAGTTCTTCATAACAGTTTAAGTAAGTTAAGATAACAACTTAATTGTTTAGGCATTGCTTGAGTTAAAAATTTTGCATCATTTATGCTATGTGTTTGTTTATATGCTACTGATTTGAAGCACCCTTCTAGCCTTTTTTGATGATGTCTATTTTAATTTTCATGTTAATATTATTTGGATTGCTAACTATTTGTTACATTTATGTTGTAGCGAACATGAAGCAGGCTTTAGAGAAAAGGAGTAATAGTTGTTCAAACAAGTTTTCCAATGCAGTAAGAGGTAGCACTTTTTCAGCAGGCTTAGTAGGTTGGGGTGACACTTTAGGAGATGATATGATCCTTGATTAAAAAATGTAACAAATCTAAGTTGTTAAGTTTACATTTCTTTCTATTGGTTTTTCTTTTCTTTATAAAGTAACAAATTTTACCATTTCTTTCACTAGATATCACTTGCTCTATACAATACAAAGGCATCCTCAACTACAAAAATGGTTACTTGTGATGAAGTTATTTGCACATCTACACTCGGTGCTCCAAGTAATGAGTGCAAGGTCGGTATGTACTGTTCCTACTTGGTTACATATGGCGATGGGAGTAACACCGTGGGAAATTTTGTCCAAGATACTCTACAACTTGACCGAGTTTTTGGAAATCTTCAAACTACATTTATGAATAGGAGTATAACATTCGGGCAAATTTACTATTTCTTTTTTAATCAGAAATGTAATGGTTTGATGTAGATGTGGAACACTATTTATCCAATTTTTCCAAACAAGGTTTGTGCGTTCCATGTAATCACTACAGAATAAAACAATTTAGGAGGAGTTCTGCATTCAGAATTACACTTTGGTTGACTTTAGGCATGTTTGAATTTTGTTTTAGAACACAATTTTCTTACGACCCAGTTGACCGTTAGATATAAATGAAACCAACCTGACACATTCGTGTGTAAACTGATCAAATTTGCTACATCTAGTTTAAAAATAAGAAAGAGCTATATTAATGATGTTAACATGTTATGGTTGTTTGTGGATATATGATTTATTATGTTATCCATATATATGTCGTGGGATGTCTCAAACAGTCTTGGGAGGTTGGGTTCATCACAACTAAGCTCTTAGTCGGTATACATGGGGTTGGGCAGGCAATTCTTCTGTGCTTTTTACAGGCTTTGCATCAGAAGAAGGAAAGTAAGAAAGATATTGTTCTTTGTTATTGTTTGGATATTTGAATTTGACCTCCTCTTGGAAGGGGCAGTTTGGTAATGATAGTCAGTAAGGGCATTTTGGTTCTTGTTTCTGGTTATGTAACTTCAGCAGTAGAGAAATATATATATATATATATATATATATATATATATATATATATATATCTATAGCAGATATGGAATTTTGTACTTAAACCTTGTGATAATAAAAACACCAAGTTCTACTCATGTTCTGATCTTTGTTATTGTCACTAGTCGTATGCACTGTTCTGCTGCAATTGTTATTTTGCATATCTGATTACGTACCTCTAATCATAACAAATTTGTATCAAGAGCCACTCGATCGATTTAGAAGCAAGCGTTTGGGTTTTCTAATTTGGTGAACCGGCTTCACCTTCTGGTTGATTTCAAGAATTAGTTTCTTGATATCGTTTGAATTTGTTTTGTTTGGTGGCTTGCTGATTCGATACATCAGGTTTGTTGTTTTGTTATTTGTCAATCGTTTATTGCTTCTACTTGTTTGATAAATTAGAGGTGTTAGTTGATTGGGATAATCAAAATTAGTTTTGTGGGAGTTTATTGTTTCAGAGAACAGAACATTAGCAAACTTCATTAGAAAACCCGTTTGAACAGTTATGTCTTCTCAAACATCAACACCATTGGTTAGTATTGAGAAGTTTAATGGAAAAAGCAACTTTAGTTTATGGCGAATTAAAACTCGAGCCTTATTGAAACAACAAGGCATTTGGGCACCTCTAGCCGGTCCCAAACCGGCTGATATGACCGATGCAAAATATAACTCGCAAGATGAAAAGGCGCATTCCACTATTTTGCTATCTTTATCGGATGAGGTTCTTTACGAGGTTGCGGATGAGGAAACGGCTGCCGGTGTATGGAAGAATTTAGAAAAGCTTTATATGACAAAGTCATTAACGAATAAGTTGTTATTGAAGCAACGCTTGTTTTCACTTCGAATGAAAGAGGGTTGGGCATTAAAAGATCATCTTGATGCGTTGAACTCAATCCTGATGGATTTGAAGAATGTTGAAGTCAAGATTGATGATGAAGATGCCGCTCTTATTCTTCTAGTATTGTTACCTCCCTCGTTTGAGAACTTTGTGAATTCCTTTGTTGTTGGTAAAGACACCATCACATTAGAAGATGTTTGATCTAGTTTGCATTCCTGAGAGCTTCATCATCAAGCATCGGGAACTTCGGAATCTGAACCTGTTGGCTTATCAGCTACGGGTCAGGATAGGGGTAGACATCCAACACAAAAAGGCAAAGGAAAAGGCAGATACAAAGATAGATCAAAGTCGAGACCTCGAGGAACAAATCCTCGAGATACTTGTAATTATTGTAAACAGGAAGGCCATTGGAAAGTTAATTGTCCTAAGCTTAAAGAAAAAGGTCAAGTCGCGGCAGTTGCTAAAGATGACTCGGGTTCGGAACGCGATGCGGTACTTTCAGTAGTTGATTATAAAGGTACACCTCTTGTTTGGATCATGGATTCTGCTTGTTCTTTTAATATGAGATGGGTATCAAGATTAAGTCACACTAAAATTCATCGAAAAATAAAGCAAAACACCCTGATATATTCAAATTTTTTAAAAGTTAAAGAAAACAAATACCGTATTAGACGATTTAGCGCTTTCGAATAATTTATGTAACATTCAAATGTGTTAAATAATAGAAATAGTTATATAAAAAATACAATGGAAGAAATTATATGTAATAATATATATACTTTAATTATTTATAATAACAATAAAGCGGGCACAAATTCGGGTAAACGAATACGGGTACGGGTACGGGTAATCGGGGCGGGTATTATCAAAACCCGTCACCGAACCCGTACCCGGCTAAATTCTTTTATCAATACTCGTACCCACATCCGAACCCGCCAACCCGCCCCCGAACCCGACCTAACCGGTTCGGGTTTCGGTTTTCCCCATCGGTTTCGGGTGCTTTTGCCATCCCTAACCATAAGGTTGCTAACTTGGAGTTTTGTGAGCATTGTGTCATCGGGAAACAAAAGCGGGTGAGTTTCTCGAAATCAATTCATCAAAAAGGGTACTCTCGATTATCTTCATGCTGATTGTTGGGGGCCTTCTTGAGTACCTTCTCTCGGTGGTGCTCGGTATTTTCTCTCGATCATTGACGATTTCTCAAGAATGACGTGGGTGTTTATGATGAAGCACAAGAGTGAGGCGTTTGAGAAATTTAAGCATTGGAAGATTTTGATCGAGAACCAAACAGGAAGGAAGATCAAACGTCTTCGTACTAATAATGGTTTGGAATTTTGTTCAAGAGAGTTTAATGACTTTTGTAGAGATGAAGGAATTGCAAGACATTATACGGTTCGTTACACTCCTCAGCAAAACAGGGTAGCTGAACGAATGAATAGAACTCTTTTTGAGAGAACTCGATGCTTACTATTGAATGTCGGATTAGATAGAAATTTTTGGGCTGAAGCACTCAATACGGCTTGTTATCTAATCAATAGGTCTCCTGCCACCGCTATTGATTGTAAAACTCCAATTGAAGTTTGGTCTGGGAAGCTCGCGGATTATTCGAAGCTTCGTGTTTTTGGATACCCCGCGTATTACCATGTTAGTGAAGGAAAGTTAGACCCGAGAGGCGAGAAAGGCACTTTCATGGGATACGGTGAAGGGGTTAAAGGCTATCGAATTTTGTCACCATCTGAAAGAAGAGTCATATTTAGCCGAGATATGACGTTTGATGAGGATTACTTGTTTCGCGTAAAACAAGATCCGATTGAATCGAAACTTGAAGATGGTGTTTCTGGAAAGGTGAAGGATGATCCTAAACAGGTGGAGCACGTTGTTCCCAAAGATATGGACCACGATGATACTTAACCAGATGATCACACAAATTTGCCACATTTGGAACATGAGCAAGATAGGTCTATAGCCCATGATAGACCTCGTAGAAATGTAAAAGCTCCTACTCGATTTGGTGACTATGTCGCGTACGCATTGCAAGTAGCGGAAGAGGTGGAGTCCCTTGAACCGACTACTTATCGAGAGGCTATTACTTCAAAAGACACTGATATGTGGATTGCAGTTATGGGTGAAGAGATCGAATCTCTTCATAAGAACAAGACATGGGAATTGGTCCAACTACCCGAAAGAAGAAAAGTTGTTGGTTGTAAGTTGGTTTTCAAAATGAAGACCGGCTTACCAGGCTCGGACATCATTAGATTCAAGGCACGTTTGGTCGCGAAGGGATATAGCCAAAAGGAGGGAATCGACTACAATGAGATTTTCTCCCCGGTGGTACGTCATACATCTATTCGTGTGTTATTATCCTTAGTAGCACATCACGACTTGGAGTTGGAACAATTAGATGTAAAGACTGCATTTCTTCATGGTGACCTTGAGGAAGAAATTTATATGAGCCAACCCGAAGACTTCGTTGTTCAAGGCAAAGAAGACTACGTTTGTAAGCTTCGAAAATCTCTCTATGGTTTGAAGCAGTCGCCGAGACAGTGGTACAAGAGATTTGACAGCTTTATGGTAAAGCATGGTTTTAGTAGAAGTGCTTATGATTGTTGTGTCTATCATAAAAGGGCACCGTCAGGGTCACTTATTGGTATGTGCTTAATTACACATACCTTTTACCTTTAAAAACGAGCTAAAATAACCAAAATCGGACTTAAAATGCTAAATATATGCTTGTTTTGCTAATTGTATTGTGCAGGAACGGATAACTAAGAAAAAGACGAAAAACAAAGCCAAAACGACAAAACCGGACTCGGAATGGAAAAGACTGTGAAAGACAAAGCCAAATCGAAGCCGAAAAGTCAATCAAGTCAAAAAGTCAACAGAAAAGTCAACTGGTCAAAGTCAAAGTCAACCCAAGTCAACCCCGAGGCCAAAAGTCAAAGAAATATAAGTTTAGGGACTGAAATTGTAAAACCCTAAACTTATATTTATAAGAGAAAAGAAGAGAAAAGAGGAGAAAAGAAGAGAAGGGCCAAACTGTCATTTTTGCAAAGATATACTCCAAGGACTTGTTCTGCCAAGTCCAAAGAGTTGTATCCACCAAGGACGAGTGGTGCAAAAGGTGTTATAACCTTTGGGGACTATTTCTGCCAAGTCCCCAAAAGTTATAACACCACAAGGACCATGGGTGCAATAAAACATATAACTATGAGGGACCATTACAACTTTGCCAAATTACCAAACCCACGCCCTGTCACTCTCTTTTTCATAACTTCCTTTCCCGCCAATGTTTTTCCCCCCAAAAACACAACTCACGGGTGTGTTAACCCGTTTTTACCCTGTAGACTACCACCACCACCATGGGTAAACCATTCCCCCCTCCTCCACTACCTTTCCCAGCTGTGAGATTGCCAAGTTGGCAATCCCACAACTCCCAAAGCTTATTTCGATGGCTGTGATGAAACCAAAGAAGCACAAATGGAAATTAAAGGCCAGGATTTGTTTGCTTTCCCCCTCTCACACAACAAACACAAAGACCCAGTATAAAAGAAGAAGAGGACAGAAGATTAGTTAGTTAATTTAGTTCTTAATTTTCAGTTTGTAATATTTCGTATTTTTAAGCATTTTTATTTAAGTTTAAACACTTGCACTTTGTAATCTTTAGCCTGTATTTTACTATCTTGAGTAATAAAACTCAGTTTTAAAGTTTCAATTGTCTTTCATTTTCAACTTTTAGCCATTTTCACTTCAATAAGCTCTAATAAGCTCATTTGAGCTTATCCTTGTTGAAAAGCTCAAATTCAGTTAAAGACTTGTCAAAAGTCATTCATTCACTGGTTTTGTTTATTTTATATCAAAATATGAACACTTGAGTTCATTTGATAAAAGTTTGGAGGTTCAAGAGAGTAATAAGCTAGGTGAGAAAGTGGCTTATTTCCATTAATAAGCTGCAAGTTTTAGTTTTAAAATAGCTTTATGAGGTTAGATTAAGTAAAAGTAGATAAAAGGTTTTAATAATTTTAGTGTTAAAATAGATTTTAATGTCCCTTTAGTTTGACAGCTTAAAGTAAAGGGGTGTTTGGCATAAGCCTTAAAACGGGTCAAATCAAGCTTTGGCATGGGTTGAGACCACTTAGTTACTTTGAGCTTAAGTTTTAAGCTTCCCTTAAGCTGTTTAACAAGCTCTTTTAGTTTGAAAATTGTTTTCAAAAGTTTTATAACCCCTTGTGTGAAACTGTTAGATTTTTACAAACACCACAAGTGCTTATTTAGTTAAGCACTTGTGGTTTGAGTTTAAGTGTCAAAAAAGAGTGTGTTTGAGTGTGTTAAGAAGCTGTTAAAACTTCTCTTTGTCTTTTGACTTTGTAAGTCAAAAAAACCACCAAGTGTTGTGGTAGCAGTTTTAAAAACTCAAGGGCTCTTTTTCACCATCAAAAATCAGCTTGTTTAAATGAGTTTTAGGAGGTCAAAATTTGTGCACAAGTCAATTTGCTAGGGTACTAAATCTGTTTAAGCTTATCTTTTTAATTTGAGCTTATTTGACAGCTTTTAACAAGCTGTCAAATAAGCCCCTAGTTTTAAGCTTTAATCTCCCCTGGTGCAAAGGGGAGATTTTAAGCTCCTTTTTCTTTGTCTTTTTGTGTTCTAAAGCCCAAGTTTCTTGGCTTATTTAGAGAGCTTATAAGCTCTTGTATAAGCTTGTTTAGTTTCAGCTTTTGAAAAGCTTATTTGTTGGCTTATTTTTAAGCCCAAACTTGGCTTTTGACTGTTTTTGAATGCCTTAGGTGTAGGGACTGCTTATTTTTCTTTATGCTTATTTAGCTTATGTCACTAGCTTATTTTAGCTCTTAATAGCTTTTTAGATTAGTATAAATAGTTGTTTAGCTTATTGAGCCTCTTTCCTAGCTTATTTGTCCACACAAGTTAAGCCTTTTTGCCTTTAAGCTTTGTTTAGCTTTCCTGTCAAGCATAAGCTCTTCACAGCTTATTTAGCCTTGAGCTTTAAGCCTTTTTAAGCTTATTTAGATTAGTTTAGCTCACTTTAGCTTATTTAGCCCTTAACTTAGCTTATTCGACCTCAAGTTCAAAAAGACTTAGCTTTTTCTTTGGCCTTTAAGCCCTTTAAGCTAAAACAGCCACCTTTAAGCTTATTTTTAAGCTTATTCAGGGCTTTTCGTAAAAAGTTGTAGAAGACAAAGTTGTTAAGCCCCACGAGCTTAACAACTTTGCTTCTTTGAGTTTTCAAAAAAAAAAAGGGGAAAGACAATTGGTCCGGGTGAGCAAGACTCGAACCCGGGACCAATCGATACGATCCCCTTTATAACTCACACTCTTACCACTGCGCCCTTGGGTCTTTTTCGTTAAAGACTCAAGGGCTTAGATATATAAGGGTGTTTTGGCTTATAAGTATAATAAGCTGTGACAGCTTATTCGGGCTTATTCCTTAAGCCAATTTCGTGTTTCTTATTTTTCGTAGAATAGTCATAGTGTCTAGTATTTTTTGTAAATTTTTCAGAATTTTTCGAAGTCATTTAATATTTTTTATAATTTAATTTCGTTAAAAGTTTATTTAATTCATAAAAAATACAAAAATTATCAAAAAAATATTTTGCTTTTTTAGAAAATTTTCTTTTGTCATATAGTTTGTAGGAAAAATTTGAAAATTTTCGTAGGGTCATTTTTACAACTTTTTACTTTTTAAAGAACGGTCCGGGTGCGTTTTTTTTGTCTTGACTCGTTTTTGGGTCAAACGAACTCCGTTTTTGGTCTAGTCTTTTTCATTCTTCGTTATTTGGTCCCTAGAGTAGTTTAGAAGTAAAAATTTCTTCGTAGGGTTATTTTTAAAGATTTTAGGTTTTTCCCCCTTTGTTCGGGATTCGGGCTCTCGTTTTCTAGTTTAATTTCGTAATTTCTAGGTTTTTCTTAAACGTTTTAGTTTGTTATTATCTAATTTGTCTTTTTCAACTTCTCAAATTAATTCCTTCCTTCAAACTCAAATCTTCGATTGTATCGATTTTCCATTCCAGCCTCGTTGGGGATAAACGACCCGGGAACATTCTATACTACTTCTCGGTATCATTGATCTTGTTGATTTTTAGACTTATATATATTTTATATTTTATTATATATTATATATATACAGTGTAAAATCTCTTCAATCACCTCCTCCCTAACCACTAATCCTTATACCTAAACCCTAAACCCCTAACCACTAAACCTTATGCAAAAACCCTAAATCCATAAAAACACTAGGTATAATATCATAAGTGGTATATGCATAAACTTTAAAATCTATACCAAAAACACCAAACCCCTGACGACTACCCTATACCAAAAACATAAACCTCTAACCACTAGGTGTAATATCACAAGTGATATATATACATAAACTTTATAATTTATATCCTAAACCTTAAACCCCTAACTACTAAACTATATACCAAAACCCCTAAAACCATAACAACTAAAACCTATACCAACCCCTATATAAACTAAGATTCACTCGTAGCTTAACAATTATTACCCCTGACATTGTAGTATCACCGATGATAAATGTAGTATCACCGGTGATAAATAAATATATAATAAAATCTCATGTGATA
>BQNB010076715.1:4985-31075 GCA_026074375.1 Tanacetum coccineum
TCTCTTCTTTCTCTCTCTACAAAAACAACTCACTCTCTTTCTCCTTTCTAGGTGGATTCATGTATGATATATGTTATGAAGTGAATACGGGATCCTACAACAGAATAAGCACTAATGAGCACATAATAAGCAGTAATAAGCAGAATAAGCATACTACAAAGCAATGACAAAAATTGAGCTACAAAAGTAAAATGAGAAGTACCTTTTTGTCCCAGCTAAACAGGGATTAATTTAGCTTATACAAGCTTAGATCAACAAGCTTCAGCTTGTTAGAAACAAGCTGGTAAGGTCTATAAGCCCTTCCATAATTGGCTTTTCATCCATATCAAAAGCTTAGGTAATTTAGGGGGAGGATTTAAATGAAAATCTAAATTCAATTTAGCTTTTGAAGGCTAAACTAAGTATAAGAAAACTTATGTGGTAATTTAGAGCTTATAAGAGCTTATTAGGAGCTTATGATCAAATTATACAACATTGCATTAAGGAAAAACTATAATTGAACACGAATTTGAATGAAAGCTAACTTTTATTGAAAATTGAAGGATTACAATGCTTTGGAAAGTAAATTACATGAAATTTAACCTATAAGCTACTGAAAAGCTAAAAATTACTACAACTTAAGCTAAAATCCTACACATCCATCACTGTGTGAGCCTTTAGACGCTCCCCAATCTTCCATCACAGCCATCCAATAATAACCGCCTCTTAATCATTAAAATTTAAGCTGTTGGATTGTGTACACGCATGATTAACCAATGATATTGTGTGGGATTGTCAGCATTGCTCCTAAATGTGTCAGACGTGTCAGGGATTTCATTCTAGAAGCATTTGCATGCGTGGGATTGGATGGATTTACCTTGGTTCGTGAATGGGGGTGAAAATGGAGGGAACGAGTGAAAAATATGAACAGTATTTTTTTATTATTTGACTTGTTTGACCCGTCTTAATATCACTTGAATTTGACTGGGAGTTTGACTTGGACATATTATGATTTTGGGCTCGGTTTTATTCAATTTGGGCCAAGGGTTGTAATAAAAGGGTTTTGGGCTAGGTAAGTAAAATGAGCTTTTAAGGTTTATCATTTAAGGTTTGTAGGCTGACCCGGCCCATTAAGTGGGCTCGATTTGGTCCATAGAAGATGGGTACGCCTTCGGCTTCGGTATTTTAGTGCTCTTTCCAATCCTGTGCTCAACTTTGTCCGTTTTTGCCTTGTTTATGCCCTTTTTACTGAATATCCGTACCTGCAAGACATGAACCACAAAATACAAATATACAATGCATTTTAATGTTTTTTTTCTCTTTTAAGCTTATTTAAATAAGGTAAAATGATATGTGATTAAACACATATCAGTGAGCTCGTAGGTTTGACCTTAAACCCAAAAGTTGTGCCAATATTTCCAAACAGTGGACAATAGTGCAATATGATAGTGAATATATATATATATACAAACAACCCATGACATAGCATCCCCGCTAAGTAATCACCATATGTCACTTACACACCTAAAAGGCTTACCAGCTGGAGCACTAAATTAGGGCAGGACCTCACACATACCAGGGTAGGCGTACCTCTCCAATCCAAACAATCATGTAACACATAATATTCACATAGCAGTCATAAGCACATATCTTGTCCCAAAAATAAAACCACATTTCGCACAGTTCAATTCAAAACAGTTCAACACACATTTGAGTATTATTTTCCCCCAACGGAAAAACAGTAGAAAAATAGGGCTACAAGAACTCACCTCAAGCAAGTCTTTAGCAACCAAATCTCAATCACACAAGTAAATGCAACGACGTCCGCACACGACCTAGTCCAGTTAATGTCCCATTTTAATCATTCATTTTTCAGCACAGTCTTCACGTTTGATGCATAAAGTTTAGACGCGTTGTACAATTACCCGTAATAATTTTTAGCGGTGTGATGGTTGACGACACATCCCAACAATCATATCAATCTCATTACTCAATAATACATACTTATATTATTTAAAGAAAATAGATAAGTAAATATTTATAATTAATAATTATAAATATATCTCGATAAGTCCATTCGGTAACCTTAGTCACCGTGAAAATAATCATAATAGGGTTGAAAATGGAACGTTTACTCATAATAAACATATTTGAGAAGTTTCGAGAAAAATTATATTTTTTGTCTTTTAGTGAATTTATTTAATAATAAAATAATAAATTAATAGTATTTTATTATTTAAATCAAAATTCATGTTTTTAAGTAAATTTCTAAGTATAAACTTTTTACGAAATTTCAACATGACCCGTACGTTCATACAACGTTTTCCAAGGTTTTCATCCTTTATTTCAAACACTTTTCAAACTTCCGAAACTTTTCCGACAAAATTCCAAAATCTAAATCTTTAACGTTTACTAAAACGTTTTTCCCAACATAGCATTCAATATCACTTCGTAAATACATTTCATGTTCAAAAGTTCGTCCAAAACTCTTAAAATGACTAAATATCGCTTATTGGGCTTTAAGGCCCAACAAGGGTCTATCAAGGTATTTATAAGTCAAAAATACGATCCAAGTCCAAAACCAAGGTCCATTTATATACATAAGCTCATACTAATAAGTAGAAAATAATCTGGACCACAATAAGCCATCCCATTAAGCCACGACTTAAATGGGCTTATTGGGCCGTCAGTCCATAAGCTTCACAATCTATATGTTAAGCTTGAAAATACGCTAGTAAGCTACGTATCACATTTGGTTACCACCATAAGCTATATTATTAGTCCACGAACATACACCATATCACAAAAATAATAAAATCACTTCCTTTGTGATTCTAAAAGGTGACGTGAGCATATAAGCTCAAAATAAGCCACGAAAAGCCCATAAAATAAGCTATACAATCTATTAATCAAAATAAGCTATTTAGAAACATATGTTATTCAACCATCACCACCACAATATAAAAACTACAAAAACCCCTTTGTTTCTTTTCCTATTCGACGCAACCAAACACCCCTTTTATATATGTTTCGTTTCTAAAAATCGATTTTTCACGACGATCAACTTGTACAACTAACATCTATGCATCAATATAAACCCAAAAGGACAAACGAAATTTAAATTTAGGAACTTACAAGAAAATCTTCAAAAATGTAGATTTCGACACGAACCGGATAACCCAAATGTTGTGTGGAAACTAGAAGGGGGGTTGAATAGTTTTTACCGTTTTAAAATTAAAACTTAGATTGTCGACTTATGTGCATTCAAGAGATATACACAAGTGTATATGATAGCGATGCAATAAGTAAATAAACAAACTACGAAATATATGCAAGTAAAGATAAGAAAGATCAAACCGATGACATAATGATTTATAGTGGTTCGGCTACGAAGCACCTCTTCGCCCTACTCCACTCCCCAAGTACCCAACTTGAGAGTTATCTTCACTATGTCAACAATCTCCCTTTAGGCGGAGAAAACCATATACGTCGCTTACACTTTTTCCGGTACTAAGCTAAATACCGAGTTCTACTTCGAGATAGAACCAATCTAACACACTATGTATTTTAAGGCCTAAATACTAACCTATCATACACATATGATACACACAACACACAACACAAGATATACAAGATGAATAATTATCACAAACGTGATGACACAACTAAACTATTAACACTTGAAGCTTGACGTCTTCTTGAGTGTTCTTCACTAAAGAGTGAAATGAGTTGATCACTTGTAATGGATTATGTAACACGTATAATGATCAAAGAGTTATAAAATATAAAATATATGAGAATTTTTTTTGTCAATAGTTGTTTAAAATGAAAGAGTGAGCTTGTTATTTATAGGTAACCTTTTGAAATTCAAATCTGTGTCAGGGGAACAAGACGTGCGACCCACGGATCCCTCATCTCCTGGATCCGTCCAATGCTTTTGGTGGATCCGTCGGTGGAGCTGGGACAAAAATTATCATTTTGTAATTAACCCCAAATCTATACAAAATATTATTTTGTACTATTAAAACTAGTTTAATAGATTTTTCTAGAAGAAAAATATTTTTTATCACCAATAAAGAAATATTTTCTAGTTTTGGGAAGATTTAGAAAGATTTGGAATTATTGTTTCCACTTATGGTTAATCTTATTTTGTCTTACATGATTAATATAACTAGCTTATAATTAATCATGGGTTAGCTTAAATCATTTGATTAGAAAAGATTTATGCAAATGATAATATTTTTATTTGATCATTAACTATGTTTAATAATGTCATATTCATACCTTAAGTGATTTGTCGGCGTCAAGTAAACTTTCGACTAAATAACTTGTTTACGTAAACTTTTACGTAGTATGATATTATATTTGTTATTATCATAACATGAAGATCATTAAATATAAATATCATTTTTACGCGAATATTTATATTAACAATCTCCCTCTTTTTGATGATGACAAAATATAAACTCATGCTTATTTAAATGTTACTAAATAAGTATTTAGTAGATGAGTTTACATATCTTCTCCCCCTTTTGTCGAAGCAAAAAGTGTTGTAGAAGTAGGGGGTCTTGCAAGTCTTGTTTTTGACGAATGCTAAGTCACTTAGTTACGAATGCAAAGTAAAAAATATAACGACAAAATTGCAAGTGCTCCCCCTTGGTGTATACTCCCCCTTGCTTGGGGCACTAAGTAATCGAGCTATGGATGCGTTGCTACAAAACAAAGTTAATAGACAAACAAATATATATATATATGACAATCACAAATGCACACATATACTCCTTCTGTCCCACATTAAATGTCCACTGTGACTTTTTTAAGTATGTTTTCTTCAACTTTGACTCTAAATGTTTTTGTTCGTGTTATATAATACTTGATGCAAGATATATGAATGGATTAAGTTTTTAAATGTCTTTTCATTTGTATAATTTGAGGGGTGAGGTGAGGTGATTATGAGGCTAATACGGAAAGTAAGGTGGGTGTGATGAAGGGCCGAGATGGTGTCGAATTTAGCGAACCTTAAGTTGACAACGGTTTTTTGAGCATTTTGGATTTTCATGCTTTGGTGCTACAGACATTTACAAAACATGTATGTGAGGTGAGGCATGTCATGTTGGATGAACAAAATCCAAAAAAAATGTTTGGAGGAGTTGAAAATCTTGATTTCTAAGATTTGGTGGTGGCTGGTGAAGGTTTTCAAGTGGTGGTGCATTGTTATGGAGGAGAGGTGTGTTGTTGTTAATGTTAACAAACAAAGGTTGGTGGGTATTAATGGCAATGTTCAAATTTAGTGGGTGTATTTGGAAAAACCGTGATGGTCTAGAACACGTGGTGGTGAATAAATAGAGGGCGGACCGGTGGCCAATTATCCATGGTTTGATCATAAGGATCATTTGGTAACACTTGAAGTGGAGGAAGTTCTTGAGGTTCAAGTTTTATCGAAATGACAAAACGAAGTTTAGGTGGTGGTGCAACATGGGGGATTGGTGTTGGAGATTCACTTGGTGGACGATGAAGAGTGTAGGGTGTGCTTTTGCTAGAGATTGATTTGATGGTGCTTGAGGTGGTGAGAGTGATTTCTTTCTAGAGGTGTGAATGAGTTTCTCTCATTTGGTATGTTCCTTCACTTGAGGATGTGATGTGACCAATAGTTGATCTTGACACTCATTCTTGCTGTTTTTCTCTTGAAGTTGGGTGAATTTGTTTTGGATGAACTAGCTCATAAAGTTAAGAACGAGCAATTTTGTATGTGCGAAATTGTTGGTGAAAAAGTGAAGAAAAGTGGTGATTAAGGGTGATGATTATAAGAGAAAGTGGTTTATGAAATGTAAATGGTTCTTGGATATATGAGAAATATGTTATATCCTAAGGATAAGATCCCCACATAGTACATAGAGCTTGGTTATAAGATAAAAGTAGAAAAACAGTTAAAATTCAAGAAAATTCAAATTTTGGCGCTGGCAAGGGAAGATCCACGGATCCACCAAAGCAACAGACGAGATCCTAACCATACGGTGGATCCGATTGTTAACTTATTTTGGTTGGTTGCTCAAATATCACAAAACATAACCAGAAATATTTTTCACCCAAAACACAAAATAAAATTATATGGGCAACTCATATCTTCGTAACCAAATGTCATAAAACCTATGATAATAATATCCATAACCTACAATAACATCTAGTGGGTACAAAGTTTCAACATACATTAAAGTTTTCAATTCATTAAGATTTTAGCAAGATGCAAGTTATCACATACCACAAGAGCATATAGTCATAAGGCAAGCATAATCATTTTTGCTTCTCCAGGTATTTAGTGATCGTTCGAAATGGACAATCCCAAAGTTATTGACCCAGTTGAGCCACCACCACCCATTTTTCAGTTTGGTCATAACTTTCATGTAGGAGAAAGTTCATCTACTCGAGCTCTACTTGATGGTAATTCTGAGGTGTTTGCACCTGGTCCTAAGCCTAGTGATTTGATGACTATTCACAGAAGAACGACTAAGCTAGAGAAGCAAATGTTTGAGAGGTACAACACCGAGATCAAAATAAAGGAGAAGTTTAAAGAAGATGACATTCGCATGAACCGCCATGAGATTGATGTTACAACTAAATATTCTAAGATGATGAGGTTGGTGGAGGGTTTGAGCAAGTAAATCAATGAACTTAAGTTGCAGTGTAGCCCGGCCAAACGTTTGAGCCAATGGGAGGCTTGGGTTAGGCCGTGTATACCCGAGAGGTTATGATTTCAAGAGGAACCTCCTATTCCCTCAGCTTTTGCACCACGTGCGAATGATCCATATGTTATGGCTAGAGATTCTGCTATGGCCGCCCAAGAGGATGACGATGATGATGCTGCTGCTGCCAAAGACCCACAACCCTCAGAGTCTCATAGATCTCTACGTGACCTGTAGTTGTTCAGTTTCATTTATAGTACTTTTATTTTGTTGAAGTAATCACTAAACCGGCATGTCGGTTAGTAGACTTGGTATTCATGCTTGTGATGACATGAGTCATATTTTGGTAAACAACGCAATCATGTACTAACTCTTGTGATGAATGATGAATGACTACTTTTGATCTTTACTTGTTGTGTTGTGATTTTTTTCTCTTGTATGATGTTGAGCATTGAATTCATGTTGTGATTAGACTATTTGTACACATTATAGCCATATAATTATATGAGTACTCACCATGATTTCCTTTATGTCGTGACAGAACCATGCCTCTAAAAAGAAGATCCCAAACCAACCCTCAACCTACGTTGACCCAAGAGGCCGTCGATCAACTAGTACGGGAAGGAATTGAAGCGGCTATTAGAGCTGAACAAGAAAGAGTAAGAATAGAAGCAACCAGAGCTAGAGGTCCTGCTGGAGGCCCAACAGCTGCACCAGTGGCTCAAGAATGTTCATTTGCTGGATTTATGAAATGTGGTCCCACGTAATTTCACGGGACTGAAGGTGCTGTCGGGCTTTGTCAATGGTTCGAAAAGATGGAGAATACTTTTGACATAAGTGAGTGTGCTAAAGGAAGAAAGGTAAAGTTTGCCACTACTACACTTCATGGTCGAGCTCTTACTTGGTGGATTCTCGGGTCGCTACTTTAGGACGTGAGGTGGCAAATGAAAGACCATGGACTGAAGTTAAACAGATGATGATCGATGAGTTTTGTCCAATTGAAGAAGTTCAGAGGTTGGAGGATGAACTAAGACATTTGAAGTTAAGGGATATGAATATAGCTGGATACACAAAAAGGTTTAATGAATTGGCTCTATTGTGTCCTGATGCTATTCACAATGAGAATAAGAAAGTTGAATTGTACATCAAGGGGTTGCCTGAGATCATTAAAGGTGAAACAACTTCATCTACACCTGCTACGCTCAATGAGGCTGTGCGTATGGCACACGCCCTAATGGAGAAAAAAATTCAAGAAAAGAATGAAAGAATTGCTGAAGGCATCAAAAGGAAATGGGAAAACAATAAGCAAGGTAGAAGCAACAACCGCAACAATAATGATAACCGCAACAACAACAACCGCAACAACCGTGGCAATTATCGTGGTAATAATCGCCACAATCAGTACAATCAAAGGAGGCAAGATGGTGCAAGGGCAATGACTGCTGCCTAGAATAATGTTGCTGATCAAGGGGGGCCAGCCCCAAAGTGTAATCGTTGTGGTTTGTGTCATTTTGGGAATTGTCTGGCAAAGTGCACTAAGTGCAATAAGATGGGTCATAAGGAAAATGATTATAGAGTAAAAGGAGGGGATACCGGGGTGAATGCTCTACCTATTCGAGCCTGCTATAAGTGCGGAGATAGGAATCATGACCGAAGCCGATGCCCTAATCTAGCTGATCAAAGAGGTGGAAATACAACTGGCCATGCTTATGCACTTAGAGATGCCGAGCAAGGTTAAGGACCGAATGTTGTCACTGGTACGTTCTTACTCAACAATCACTATGCTAGAGTATTGTTTGATTCCGGTTCAAACAAGAGTTTTGTAAATTCTGGATTTAGTCATTTATTTGATATTAAACTGGTGAGATTAAATATAAGTTATGAAGTAGAATTGGCCGATGGGAAATTAGTTAGTACAAATACCGTTCTAAGAGGTTGCACTCTGAATCTACTTAATCAATTGTTTGAAGTCGATCTTATGCCTATAGAACTCGGTACTTTCGATGTGATTATTGGTATGGATTGGTTAGTCCAGCATAGTGCTCTCATAGTTTGCGGAAAGAAAGAGGTTCATATATCGGTTAAGGGTATAATGTTGGTAGTAAAGGGAAATTGTGACGAATCTCGATTGAAGGTGGTATCCTGTATTAAGGCAAGAAAATACATAGAAAGGGGATGCCATTTGTTTGTGGCCCATGTAACAGAGAAAGAGCCAAAAGAAAAATGTTTGGAGGACGTGCCTATAATTCGCAACTTTCCTGAGGTGTTTCTTGATGATTTACCAGGACTCCCGCCACCTCGACAAGTAGAGTTTAGAATCGAACTTGTGCTTGGAGCCGCACCTGTCGCACGCGCTCCTTATCGTTTAGCGTTGTCTGAACTGAAAGAGTTGTCAGATCAACTGAAGGAGTTGTCAGAGAAAGGATTCATTCGACCGAGCTTATCACCTTGGGGAGCTCTGGTGTTGTTTGTTAAGAAGACAGACGGATCCTTTCGTATGTGTATTGATTATCGCGAACTAAACAATTTGACGGTCAAGAATCGATATCCACTTTCGAGGATTGACGATCTATTTGATCAACTGCAAGGTTCGAGTGTGTACTCAAAGATTGATTTGCGGTCGAGTTATCATCAACTCCGCATTCGAGAAGAGGATATACCAATCACAGCCTTCCGAACTCGGTATGGTCATTTTGAGTTCCAAGTAATGTCGTTCGGATTAACCAATGCCCCTGAGGTATTTATGGACTTAATGAATCGAGTGTGCAAGCCGTACCTCGACAAATTTGTGATTGTGTTCATCGATGACATACTCATCTATTCCAAGAGCAAAGAAGATCATGAAGAACATTTAAATATTATTTTGAGGTTGCTCAAGAAAGAGAAATTCTATGCTAAATTCTCAAAGTGAGATTTATGGCTCGATTCAATGCAATTTCTCGGTTACGTGATCGATAGTGAAGGAGTTCACATTGATCCGTCCAAAATTAAAGCCATCAAGAATTGGGCTGTGCCTACAACACCAACAGAAGTGAGACAATTTCTGGGTTTAGCGGGATATTATCGAAGATTCATCGAGGGGTTTTCTTTGATTGCCAAACCACTTGCTAAACTAACCCAAAAGAACAAGAAGTATGAATGGGGTGAAGATGAAGAAGAAGCTTTTCGGATGTTAAAGCAAAAATTATGTAGCGCACCAATATTAGAATTACTCAAAGGATCGGAGGACTTTGTCGTATATTGTGATGCATCCATTAAAGGTTATGAAGTGGTGTTGATGCAACCAGAGAAAGTGATCGCATATGCCTCACGCCAATTAAAGAAGCATGAAGAGAATTATACGACTCACGATTTAGAGTTAGGCACCGTATTTTTTGCCCTACGACTTTGGAGACATTACTTGTATGGAACGAAATGTGTTATGTACATAGACCACAAAACTCTCCAATAAATTTTGGACCAGAAGGAACTCAATATGAGGCAACGCCGATGTATTAAATTACTAAGCGATTATGATTATGAAATCCGCTATCATCCCGGTAAGGCTAATGTAGTGGCAGATGCTCTTAGTCAAAAAGTGAGGGAGAAACCGATAAGGGTTAGAGCTCTGGTTATGACAGTTTACCCCGACTTGTCTGAGAAAATACTTAAGGCTCAAACAGAAGCAATGAAGGAAGAAAATGTGAAGGTAGAGAATCTAGGAAGGTTGATTAAGCCAATATTCAAAATTCGCTTCGACAGAATTTGATACTTCAACAAACGAATATGGTTACCGTTGTATAGAGGAATAAGGGATCTGATTATGCACGAGTCGCATAAGTCGAAGTATTCAATTCATCCTAGTTTTGATAAGATGTATCAAGATTTAAAGAAGCTCTATTAGTGGCCGAATATGAAGGCTGATATTGCCACCTATGTTAGTAAGTGCCTAACTTGTGCCATGGTAAAGGTTGAACATCAGAAGTCGTCAGGTTTACTCCAACAACCAGAAATCCCAGAACGGAAATGGGAAAAGATAACCATGGATTTCATTTCCGGTCTCCCGAGGACCCCAAGTGGTTATGACACGATCTGGGTTATTGTCGATCGGTTAACTAAGTCGGCTCACTTCTTGCCGATAAAGAAGACTGATAGTATGGAGAAATTAACTCAGCAGTATTTGAAGGAAATTATTTGTAAACACGGGGTGCCTGTATTAATCATATCGGACAGAGATAGCCGATTTGCATCAGGATTCTGGAGATCACTTTAGAAGGCCTTGGGAACCGATGTGAACATGAGCACTGCTTATCACCCAGAGATAGATGATCAGAGTGAGAGAATAATTCAGACCTTAAAGGATATGTTGCGGGCATGTGTGATTGATTTTGGGAAGAGATGGGATCGACATTTACCTCTAGTTGAGTTTTCTTATAATAACAGTTATCATGCGAGCATTAAGGCCGCACCTTTTAAAGCACTCTACGGGCGGAAGTATAGATCGCCTATTTGTTGGAGTGAAGTTAGAGATAGCCAACTTACGGGGCCTGAGCTAGTTCGAGAGACGACAGAAAAGATTGTACAAATCAAAAACCGCTTACTGACCGCTCGTAGTCGTCAAAAGATTTATGCGGATGTGAGGCGTAAATCGATGGAGTTTATTGTGGGGGACATGGTCATGTTAAAGGTGTCGCCTTGGAAGGGCGTGATTCGATTTGGTAAAAGAGGAAAGTTGAATCCACGGTACATTGGGCCATTCAAGATAATCAATAGAATTGGTCCTGTGGCATACAAGTTAGAGTTACCTGAGAAACTCCATGGGATTCATAATACGTTCCATGTCTCTAATCTCAAGAGGTGTTTGGCGGATGAGAATTTGATTATCCCGCTTGAATAAATTCAGCTCGATGACAAGCTGCACTTTATAGAAGAACCGGTTGAAATTATGGATCGTGAGGTAAAACAACTCAAGTAAATCCGTATTCCCATCGTTAAAGTTCTTTGGAACTCGCGGCGAGGTCCGGAGTTCACGTGGGAACGAGAAGATTTCTTTAAAAATAAGTACCCGCGCCTTTTCTTGAACAAGAAGAAGACGAGTATGAGGAATCAAGCACCGGGACGACGCTCCCGTAAGGAGGGGAGGATGTAAAACCCCGTATTTAAGGTCACTACTTAATCTGAATTTACATTTAATTTTAAATTTTAAATATTTCATTTTGTTATCTTAATCGATTTTTATTAAAAATCGTCAAATTTAAAACCCTCGCGAAACGTACAAATTAAATTTATCCGTTTTATAATCGATAAATCAATGACTCCGTATTCGGGCTCTGATTGCCTAATTATTTTTGTTTTTATATTATTTGTCTTTCTTGTGTTTTAAATTGCACCCGAGACGAAAATCACGGTTTAGGAAAAAGTATTGGACTAGGAAAGGTAATAAGGCCCAAGATTAATAGGTAATATTAGTTAGGCAAGAATGGGTCAAAGCCCAGTCTTTCCCCCTTAGTTTGCGTCGACCGACCCCAACCCAACACACCCTTTTATTTTTTAGCAACTAATAATCATCCCTATATATATATATATCCCTACTTATTAAAAACACACACAACGTTAAAAATAAAGTGAGAAACCATCGGTCTCCCCCTTCCATCCCCTGTGTTCGACAACAGTCACCCAAAAATCACCACATTCACCTTCAAATCTTCCTTAAATCCCTTTCTTATTATTCCAAAACCTATATAAATTTAATCCTAATCATCTCCCAACTACAAAATCAACCATGCATGTGTTTTGAGAGATCTTGATTTTGAAGATCTTTTGAGTTTTTTAGGGTTTTAATTGATTAAAGGCTACAAGAGTTATAAGGGTTAAATTAGAAGTGGTTTGAAGTTAAGAAAATTAGGGTTTGAGTATGGTTTACCTCTTGAGGGTTTCGGCTAGATAAGAAGAAGAAGGAAGAGAAAGGTTTTGATCTCTTTAGTGATTTCCTTGTGTTGTAAGTTATCTCCAAAAACCCTAATTTATTGACTAATTTTTATGAAAGTGCATGTTCTTGATTTTGATTTTTATGATCATGCATGTACTTTTTATAAGTGATATTGGATTAATCTTGAATAAGGATGATATGGATTAGTAGTTATGTTACCTTGTTGTATTTTGGCCTTGTGATGGATTAATTGAGGATTTGAAAGTGTTTTGGATTGAATTGGAATTGTAAATTGCGGACTGTTTCCAGGTCAGTAAGGAAACATGGTGTTTTCTCAAAAAATTTGGCTTAGAGTCTGTAAACAAAAGACATAGGTGGATATATATAGGTCTTAGGTACATGTGTCGAATTGGACGCTTTCGTATCGATTCTGGATGAAGGAGATATGGCCTTTTTACGGAAGAAGGTCAATTCTGGAGCGATTGTTGGAAAACTTGTTTTGCTCCAGGTTATTTGCAATAAACTTAGGTTTTAAAACATGGCTAAACACTAGACATTATAATATTTCACTCTCTTTAGATTCAACTTAATGGCTATTATAGAATAGGATTTATGGCCGAAACCGTAAACGTTAGAAATTCAGTCAATTTTTTGTTTTGAGTTACGGTTAGTAAAAACTTAATTCCTATGGATTGGTAAATGGTTCGATTGATTAGCTTAAAGTTCTGGAAACTAGACTCAAGGACCTTTCTAGGGGTGAAAACCTCATGTTCATATCCTTTACGGATTAGGAGATATGGATCCATGAAAACAAGTTAAATCAGAATGTAGAGTTTTACGTCGTTTGTTGAAACATAAAACGTATAGATACACATAAGCGAAATAAGAATTGATACATGAAACTTAGTAGATGTTTATTTAGCTATAAGACCAGATTAGGAATCATATTTTGAAGTATAAACACCTTTGTTAAGTCTTGGTGCAATGTCATTCATGTTCCAGATTTTTAACTAGTATTATATAACTATTTTTACTATAACGATTTTATTTATAATTCTAAGTCGCGACTTGCTTTATATGGCTTAGATAATCATTGGAGTCTTCTATCTTGTTGATTTCTCATTTGATCTTCTACTCACGGTGAGTTCATAGCCTCGCCTTTACTACTTTACAAGTTTTCTCAAAACCCGCGAGGGTGATAATTTATTTGCTTATATAAAATTGAACACAAATTGTTTTCCTGTATGCTGGACCCGAATATATGATTAATGCTTGAGTACCTATTGCTAAAGACCCTAATATCATGAACCATTAACTACCTGTGATGGGTCGACGCTATGGTAATTAATAGGCCTATAGGGTAACTCCCCGTCCAGGGTTTAAATCCTTTTGGAACACCCACTTGCAACGGATATATTATCTGAGAAGTTATAGGTATATGGCAATAATACCTAATCTTTTGGGGCAAACTACATTTTTATCTCGTCAAAGGGATCGGTTGTAATGAGCTCAATGCCATATATATATATATATATATATATATTATATTTATATATATATATATTATATATATATATATATTATTTACTATATATATATTTATATTATATATATATAAAAAATATTGTTTTGATCCCAGTTTTCCGATATTTTATATTTGTGTTCTAATCTTAATGGTTTAATTTAAAAACCTATGAATCTCATCCCTAAACGTTTGTAGCTTTTTAGCTCTCGTTTATCTCAAGGTAATCAAAGCTAAGGACTTGGAGCTTGGTCGACGGAGGAGTGGCTTAAGAATGAATTCTTTACCTAAAACACTTGATTTCCATTCCTCAAAAACAATGTTCTTATATTTTGTTGAACACTTGTGTCATGTTTCTTTTATGTTGGGACAACGCTTGCACTCTGAACTTTCTAATGGAATGGAACATGTTTTATAACGTCTCTTTTCGAGTCGTTCCCTATAATTATTTGACTATTGTACTTATTATTAACACCTGATTGTTGGTCGTAAATCCTGATATAAATTGAGGGTGTTAAATCAGACTTTGTGTCAATATTATAAGAAGGTTGGCATCTCTCATGAAACATCTGTTGCTCACTCTCCACAACAAAATGGTGTCGTTGAAAGACGTAATTGTACGCTAATTGAAGTTGCCCGCACAATGTTGATTTATGCCAAACCTCTATTATTCTTATGGGCGAAGCAGTTGCTACCGCATGTTACACCCAAAATCATTCCATCATACGTCTTCGTCACGGCAAAACACCATATGAGCTTTTACATGACAAACTTCCTGACTTATCATTTTTCCACGTATTTGGTGCACTTTGTTATCCAATAAATGATAGCGAGAACTTGGGTAAGTTATAACCAATAGCTGATATTGGTAATTTCATTGGCTATGCACCCACAAAGAAAGCATTTCACATTTACAACCGACGTACCAGACGAATCATTGAAACAATTCACGTAGATTTTGATGAGCTGACAGCAATGGCTTCTGAACACAGCAGTTTAGTTCCCGCACTTCATGAAATGACTCCTGCAACAATCAGTTCAGGACCCATGCTAAAACCTCCTCCTTTAACACCGTTTGTATCACCTTCAAGAACTGATTGGATCTTTTGTTTCAACCACTGTTTGATGAATTACTCAACCCTCCATCAAGTGTTAATCACCTAGCCCCTGAAGTCATTGCTCTAATTATTGAAGTAATTGCTCCAGAACCCGCTGCATCAACCGGTTCACCTTCCTCAACAACTATTGACCAAGATACACCATCACCTAGTAACTCACAAACAACACCCGAAACTCAATCTCCTGTCATTCCTAACGATGTTGAAGAAGACAATCATGACTTAGATGTTGCACACATGAATAACGATCCATTCTTAGGTATTCTAATTCTAGAAAACGCTTCTGAATCATCTTCTTCTTCGGATGTTATTCCTACCATTGTGCACACTGCTGCTCCTAACTCAGAACACGTTACCAAATGGACCAAGGATCATCCTTTAGACAACATCATCGGTGAACTCGAAAGACCTGTTTCCACAAGACTCCAACTCCATCGTTGGTCCCAGTTAACTTTTAATGATCGAATTCCTTAAGCTTGTTTAAGGTTTAGTTATGCTAGATAAATCTAACACAACTTATTTTAAGAAACTTTGTTTGATAATACTAAAGATTATGCGGAATCTAATCTTTAATATAAGAAGAATTCTTCAGTAACACAAAACAATATAATTTCAACAATAAAAGTTCCAATATTATTATTACAAATAATACGGATACTCTCCTAGTATTAGGGTTACAAAACCTTGAAGCTATAACGATATCAAAATAAAAGATTTCTAGATTGTGATAATAAACTCTATGCCCTAAGAACCTCCTTTTATACACCAAGGAGTCCTAGTCGACTTACAATATATTACTAAAACTTAGATTATTCTCAAAGATCTATTCTATAAATAACAATCCTTATCTCATAAGTAATCTTGATCTTCAAGCAATCTTTATCTTTTAGCAGTTGTAATCTTTCAGCAGTTGTAACTTTGTACCAGCAACATTAACTCTTAACAAGGAGTAGTAACTTATACACCAGCAGCATTAACTGTGTACAAGCAGTAGTAACTACTTAGAATATTTTCTTTAATCTTTACCTGCAATACTAACTTTACTCTAGCAGTACTAACCTATACTAGCATTTGTAACTAGCAGTACTAATATACACTAGCAGTACTAAGTCACACTAGCAGTAGTAACTATGAACTAGCAGTACTAACTACTTATCATATTTTTCATCAAAGTTAATGAACATCACTAATTTTTACTTAGCAGCAGTAACACAAACCTTAGTAGTAGTAACTTCAAGATCATAAAGAAGTCTTTTAATCATAACAATCCTCCCCTAAACTTGATATTCTTCTTCAAAATCTCAAGTTTCTTCATTGAAAGCTTCATTAATCACCAGGAGGATGCTTCCAAACACTTCATTGATTCTTGAGTTGTTTTGTGATGAGCTTAAGAAGCTGATAACATATTTCATTCCAATGATCAGCTTGCAGCTTCCTATTTAACATATCTATTATTGTAGCAGGTGTAAGGGGATATCTCTTTTCTACCAGCATATGAATGTGCATATTTTGCTTCCTCAATGAATGTACTCCACATGGATCATATAGCTTCCAATCTAATACTCTATAACCCTGTTGATTCCTTCATACTTAATCTTTAACATGTGGATCAAACATTGTCTTTAGATCACCCCATAGCACTCTCTCATAGCCCTCCTCTGGCCTTGTTGATCCATGCTTAGCTTTTACAAATTTCCATAGGGTTTCCAAATCTTCCCTGTCAAAGCTCTTGAGCATATGACTGAAGACTAAGTACATCTTTGAACTTCCATCAGCCCTAATTATCTGGTAATAAGTTTTCTTCCCTTCTTTATGGATCTTGTAGTCAACAATGCTTGGAGGCTTAGTTGCCAAAGGAATAGCATCAATTACTATTTCCTCTTTATCAGGAACAATTTCTATTAGTCTTTGAAGCTCTGATGTTTCTTTATCCTCATCCACCTTTTGCTTCTTAATACTTTCTTGTTCTAGCTTAATGCCTACTCTCTTTGAACTGCTCTCTTGTGCTATCTCTGCTTCAACTCTTACTTCACTACCTTCCACCAATTCTGTTTCCATATCTACAAATATGTTTACCCTTTTCATATCTTTGTCAAATAACTTTTGAATATCATCAAAGCTTTTGTTCTTTAACTAATTGTTCTTGTATCTAGCCATGTTTTTTTTAATAAGTAGACATTTTATTTCTCTTTTAAGATTTAGTTGGTGGTTTGTTCCTCTTTTCTTGAGCTCTCATTGCTGCAAAGTGTTTCTTTCTTCCTTCTAAGAGTTATACAAACAACTTGGACTTCTCTTTAATACTCAACTTCTCTTGTTCTTCTGCTTGCATTTGTTGAGCAATTTGATAATCAGCATCTATCATTGCTTGCATATTATCCTATGAAACAATGTTGGCTTCTTCTTCTCTTTGTCTTACAAGCCTATCTTTTTCTTCTAATTCAGCTTGTAGCTTGAAGGCAAGTTCTTCATCAAGCATTAATTGATCTTTCTTTGACAATTTCTTCATAGGTTTTGGTTCAACCATTTTTCCTTTACCTTTATCCTAAACATTGAGTTGTGATGGTTGTTGTGAAGAAAATGTTAGTGTAGATACTTGCTCCTATTCATGAATAGCAAGCCCTTTAGCCTTGGGTCTTGTACTAGCAGCTGTAACTGTTGTAGCAGCAGTTGTTGTTGTAATTATACTTTGCTCTGGTTCTTGTAACATAACCTTTTCAGCCTTGGGTTTTGCACTTTTCAAAGTTGTAAGTGCTTGAGCTAAAGTAACTTCATCAACACTTAAGTTCACATCTTTAGAAGCAACTTCAGTTTCAACAACCACCTCATCACCAACTAAGTCATGTACTCCAAACATATCTGTATCAGCATCAAAATGAGTACTAACTAAGTTAATTCCTGCATCAGCATCAATATCAGCTATCCTCCCGTGTTTGGATACATCCTCCTCACCCAAACCTTCATCTTTAAAGGATTCTACTCTTCTAGATAAACCAACCTTGTATAATCTTTTAAGCCCATGAGTTCTTGACCCGCCTTTCTTCTCTAGTCTCTTGACCCTTCTTTTCAAACTTGTAATTTCCTAAGCTTGAGAGGTCTTAGTTTTCTCCATATCAATAACTCTATTTTGTAAATTGGTACATAATTCCATCAATTCCTTTAGTTTCAGACTATCCACATCACTTCAAGGTGCGTTAACTCCTACGAGCAGTAAATCATTGGAAGTTTTAGATACATTCTCAAACCCAGTTTGAGCAATAGTATCCCCTATGGTTTCTTTGCGCCTGAGACCGCTACTTGAACCAGTTCCCTAGGGATTAGGTTCATTAAGTGTTGCCTTGGATCGGGTCTTATTGATGTTACCACTGTCCTGCTTTGCTTCTAAGCTAGAAGTAGTAGTGGCAGCCCTCACCAAACTGTCATCCATCTCCTCATAGACAGCCTCATCTACAACATTATTTGTAGGACCACTAGGCTGAGGTACCTCAGTGTCCTTTCTTTTTGGCTTCCTAGGCTTTTGTTTCTTTTGAGGTTGAGATGTTGATGGTTGAATAATGGTTGGTGTATGATGGGGATCAGTGGGCATTGTCGAACCTTCACCTTGTTCTTGTTGAGCTTGTACCATCATTGTTGGAAATAAGGGTATTTATCTTCCAGAAAAGCCTTTCCCTACCCTTCTCATGTTTCCAAAAATCTTCTTAGTGTGAGAGGATGTAACATAAATCCTTTTATGATTTGAGATTCCTTCTAGTTGTTTCTCCAAAAACACTTGTAGAAATCTTGGATACATCAAGAATTTACCAGACACATTCTCCAAGTTCTTCACCATACTTTCAAAAATGTATTTTGAAAAGTTGAACTTCTGGTTTGTAGCTAAACAGATAATTACAGAAGCCATAGTGCTACTAAATTCATTTCATGCAGTAGTCTTAGCACTTAGGCATTGCAAAATGATATGAATAAGGAATTTCCATTGAGGAGAAAAGAATGCCTTATAGAATGTAAGCTTCTGTGAAAGTTTTTCATACCCCATCCTTGTAAGTTCTTCAAAAATGGTAGCATTTGGCAAGCAATCCATACCTTCCTCATCATTCAGTTGAAGGTCACATCTAAAAGATGCTTCAGTAACGATTATCTTCTTCCCATCCACTAGGGCTTGTAACTGTACTTCCTCATTGATAGTTTTCACCTTAATAGTAGCCCATAATTGTTCAATGCACAAAGTATAGATAGTAGGATTTAGGGTTTGCATTCAGAAAATCAACAATTTGTTCAAACCCTTTACTTTCAGTAGGTTTAGACAAAAACACGACCAAATTGTAAGTATCAGCAAACTGTAGGGTCGTCATTGTGTTGGGTTTTGATGATGAATGATGAAATTGAGTTAGGGTTTGTGATTAGAGAGTATATGATTGAATGAAATCGATTAAATGAGTGAATGAAACCCTTAATCGAAGTATTTATGAAAATACCCTCAACAACATTAACGTTCACCAGCAGTTGTAAGTTATGCCTAGCAGCATTAACTTTCAACAGCAGTAGTAAGTTATGCCTAGCATCATTAACTTTGAGTTACCAGCATTAACTCCAATTCTAGTCCAAACACTCTCTGTTTTTAGTATATTCAACTCTCTTTCTGTTTTTCAACTCACAACTTCTCTTAATTCTTTTTCTCACCAAATCACTCTGTCTGTTTTTAATTCACACAGCTCACTTTCTGTTTTTCAACTCACCAACTCTCTTAATTCTTTTTCTCATAATTTTCACAATGTTAATTATACCAGCAGTATTAAGTATAACTAACAGTATTAACTTAGCAGTATTAAGTATAACTAGCAACACTAATTATACTTAATAGCAGAAACTTTTAATGACATGAATAACAGTACTAATTCATACAAAACTCTACAAAAACATAAAGAGATAAGAGATTTTAAGGATTTAGCCTTCCAATACTGGCAATCAAATATTGAAACCTACTTACATCAAAAGCTTTTGTAAGTAAATCTGCAACATTCTTATCAGTATGGATTTTAACCATATGAATCAACTTCTTTTCATTGCAATCCCTAATAAAGTGATGTCTAATCTCTATATGCTTTGTTGTTTAATGAAATATAGGACTTTTAATTATGCAAATAGTACTGTTATTATCAATAAAGATTTTGGTATGCAAGAAATTATACACATAATCAAGTAATTGATTCTGAATCCAAAGCACTTGTCCATAGTAACTTGAAGTAGCCACATATTCAGATCCTATTATGGAATTTGCATCCACAGTCTGTTTCTTGCATTGCCATGATATTAATCTACTTCTAAGAAATTGCCAACCTCCTATTGTAAACTTCCTATCCAAGCTTTCTCAAGCATAATCACTATCAGTGTATGCTACCAAATCAAAAGGAGAATCTTTTGGATACCAAAGACCCAATTTTGGTTGACCTTTTAAGTACCTAAAGATCCTTTTTACAGCATGAAGATGTGAAACCTTTGGGTTGACTTGGTATCTTGCACAGGCACACACTGCAAACATAGTATCAGGTCTTGAAGAAGTAAGATACATCAATGAACCAATCATTGATCTATATAAATGAACATCCACTTCTTCACCATCTTCATCCTTGAGCAAAAGCTTTTGAGTTTCCATAGGTGTGCTTGCTGTCTTGACATCAGTAAAACCAAATTTCTTCAAAATCTCATTCACATACTTATCTTGGCTGATAAAAATCTCATCCTCCTTCTGCTTTACTTGCAGTCCTAAGAAGAATGTGAGTTCACCCATAGAACTCATCTAAAACTTCTTATGCATCATCTTCTTAAACTCAGTGCATAATGACTTCTTTATAAAGCCCAAAAAAGATATCATCTACATATACTTGAACTAATAGAATATCACCTTTATCCCTTCTGATAAACAAAGTCTTGTCTATCTTTCCTCTCTAAAACTTATTGTCCAACAAATATGTTGACAAGGTTTCATACCAAGATCTAGGAGCTTGATGTGGCCTATAAAGTGCCTTTTCTACTTTGTATACTCTGTCAAGGAAGTCTGGATCTTCAAATCCTAGTGGTTGACAAACATAGACTTCCTCTTTAATCTTACCATAAAGAAAAGCACTCTTGACATCCATCTGGTATATCACAAAGTCTTTATATGAGGCATAGACTAAGAATAGCCTAATTGATTCAATTCTGGCAACATGGGCAAAGACCTCATCATAGTTAATCCCTTCTTCTTGTGTGTATCCTTGAGCAACTAGTCTTGCTTTATTTTTAATCACAATTTCTCTTTCATCCTTTTTATTCTGGAAGACCCATTTAGTGCCTATGGGACTTTTGTCATATGGTAAATCCACCAAGGTCCAAACCTTTTGTAATTTAAATTGTAGAAGCTCATCCTGCATCGCTTCTATCTAGCTTGGATCCTGTAATGCTTGGATTACCTTCTTGGGTTCTACTTGTGATAAGAAGCAGGCAAACAAGCAATTTTGAAAGTCTTTATGGTTTGTTCTTTGCTGAACTGAACTAAACAAACCATGTTCTTCCAAATTCTTTGTCATTCTTCTTGTTTGAGGTGCTGAATTCAAGTCTCTAATAATTTGTTCAACTAGATGATCTTTGTGTACTCTTGTAGTTGGAATAGGACTGACAGGCATAAATGCATCTAAATTGTTCATGTTAGCCTCTGCACCAACATCTTTGTCATCATTTAAATAGACAATATCTTCCAAAGCAGTCATATTTGGATCATCTGGAAGTTCAATGCTTGATTTTCCACCAAAAGCATTAACTTCATTTGTGCTAGCAGCATTAACATTGTTAGTGTTGTTAACAATATCATCCTTCTCTTGATCAATACTTTCACTATCTTTTCTTAGATCTTTATCAACCTTCTTCTCATCATCACTTGAAGGTTTAGATCCATCATCTTGAGAACTCTTTGAACTTTAAGAGAATGGTGGACCATAAGTCCACAATGGTAGCAAAATGTAATCTTTGCCAGGTACTGTCTCCATTCTAGCTTTACTTGCATCATCACATGCTTTTGTACCTGCATTACCATTAGACTGATTTCCTGCAACAACTGGCTTATAATTCATTGACTTTGTTAGTGCATCAATATCAAAAAGCCAATTTGGTCCACATCCTGCAATATTAGGTGTATTCTCACTAAACTGGACATGCAGGTTATCTTCAACTATCCTAGTTCTACTGATGATTACTCTAAATGCTTTACTATTGATTGAGTACCCAACAAATAATCCTTCATCATCCTTACCATCAAACTTGCCTAAGTGATCTATGGTATTAAGAATTGTAACATGACACCAAAATGGTTTCATAAAGCCTAAAGCTAGTTTTCTACCCAAAAAAAGTTCATAAGGGGTTTTGTTATGAGGCTTAGTTACTAATACCCTATTTTGCACATAGCAAGCAGTATTAACTGCTTCAGCCCAAAAAGTAGTAGGTAGCTTAGAATCAGCTAGCATTGTCCAAGCAGCCTTAATTAGTGTTCTATTTTCCTCTCAACTACTTCATTTTGTTGAGGAGTTCAATCTACACTAAATTATCTCTTAATACCTTTTTTCTCACAAAACTGATTCATCTCCTTATTCTTGAACTCAGTTCCATTGTCATACCTAATTACCTTAACCCTTTGATCTATTAGATTTTCTACTCCAGTTAGAAAGGACTTAAGTATGCCACTAGTCTCATCTTTAATAGCTAGAAATAAAACCCAACTAAACCTACTGTAATCATCTATGACAACTAGGCAGTACATCTTTTTCATTAATCTTTTTACAAATGTTGGACCAAACAAATCCATGTGCAACATATGCAAAGGTTGGATGATTGAACTTACTGTTTTGGACTTACAAGAAGCTCTATGTTGCTTTCCCTTTTGACAAGCAACAACGGTTTGATTATTTTTAAAATTTTTTGAAGGTAAACCTCTTACAAGATTTCCCTTAACCAGTTTATTTATAGTTTTGAAATTTATGTCTTCGAGCCTCCTATGCCAAAGTTCAGATTCATCAAATATGTCTTTTGCAAAAAGACAAGTTAGACCTCCTTTAGGAACAATAATCTTTAAATCAACACTGTACATATTGTTCTTTCTAGGAACTTTAAGTAAAACTTGACTTTCATCAGTTAACTTAAAGTTTGGAGATAAAACAATACATTCAGTGTCATTAAAGAGAACACTATTCTTTTTGTCACGCATTTGTGAGACACTAAAGAGGTTAAAATTTATCTCTTTTACAAAATACACATTCTTAAAATCTAAATTACTAGTTTTGATTGTACATCTACCTGTGATTTTCCCTCCTTTAGGGTTACCTCCAAAGGCAACATATCCTCCATCAATCTTTTCATAGTCTATAAGATAGGACATGTTCCTTGTCATGTGCCTTGAGCATCCACTATCAATCACTCCTTGATCCTGTAAATCCATTTGTGGTTTGTCCTGCACATTAGATAATAAAATTAGCTTCTTTTGGGGACCCAAGCCATCACTGACTTGGATCTGCCTTGTGCATCAACATAATCAAACTTTTTCAGGGTGATTGATGCACTGTTGTGTTTAGAAACATGGTCTAAAACTTTAGTCTTTGGTTTCCAAACCCAACAAGCTAAGGCCTTAACAACATTAACATTATTTCCCTTAACAACATTAACTACTGCTTTTGGCATAGCAGCATTAACTACTGCTTTTGGCCTAGCAGCATTAACTACTGCTTTTGACCTAGCAGCATTAACATTTTTATCCTTAACAGTATTAACCCTCTGATTAAAATTACTGTTTTTAAATGTTGTATTCTTGTGAATGGGCCACTTAACAGTTGAATGTGCTGTTTTGGAAAGATTTGTCATTGGTCTAGCACTATTCACTATTATTTTTGGGTAAGCAATATTAACTTGTCTGGCAGTATTAAGTGATACTAGGCCAGACTTCATTAGTACTGTTCTTGGAACCATGTTCTTTTTAACACAGGGGTGAGACTTTTTAGCAAAGTTTTGATGATTCACCCTTTGAGCATTGTTCCAAATAGGTTTTGTATTTTGAAACTGTTTTTGATTCACCTTTTTACAATCTACCTGCAAGTGATCAAAACTTATACAAACATAACAAGCATTTTTAAACATCTCAAAATTACTTCCTAATCTTTGAGACATCATATTATTCCAGTTTCTTTGATTTCCTCTAGGAGTATAAATGTTTTGCCTATTTTGTTCAACATGATTGACAGTTTTCCTAGCAGTCTTTTCTTGCTGTTTAGGTTTGACAAACTCTATCTTAGCAAAACTAGGCTTAAATGTTTTCTTTTCAATCTTAGCCTGAGGCACATCATCTTCCTTATTATCAAACACCCAATCCTTAATAATTGGAGCACCATTATTCTTCCTAACTGCTTTAGGCTTTGCTTCACTAGCCTTAGCTTCACTGTTCATTCTTTATTTCTTTCTCCTTTTGCCGCCACTATGCACAACCAAAAAGGAATGGGAACATTTTTGATCTTATACATTTCCATATTAATGCTAAGCTTTTTCCAAAGTAAACATGTGACTTTTGCTTGAACCAAAGCTTCACCTTTTCCCTTTTTTTTGAGCTATACATGGCAAGAAACACATCCAAGGAGAATCAATCCCAAATATAGGTAACTTGTCACATTACTACAAGAAAAGAGATGTAAACATTGCATAGAGTGTTATATATAATCAACACTATCCTTTACACAATGGATCAAAGCTCACAAAGTTATGAAACTTTGTCCCCAAGCCTCACCATTTTGGGCTATAAACAAGGAAAAAGCAAGGAAGATAATGTCCCCCATGCTTAAGCTTAAGTCACCTCAAACATGCCTACTTTTCTTACACACTCATCACCCTAATGCATTGTTTATTCACAAAACCATACCCTTTGTCCCCAAGCTTCATGAAAACGGTTACATACTTCTCCAAGGCACAAATGCCATTTGTTGGTATTGTTAAGTGGTATCTAGCTTGTGTACTTAAGCAATTAAAAACTTCTTTTGTCTCCCTTTGGTATACATCACACGACAACAAAAGAAAAGGAGACCAAGCATGTTTGAGTTGCCATTTCCATCTTATCCTATATGGTCTAACCTAGTCTTTATAAAATAATAAACACCATACTTCTCTTCCTATATTAGAAACACATCTTTTAACACTTCATTTCACAACAAACATTTGCAAGCAAACTCTTCCACCCCTCTCTCAAATACACGGCTGGAAAACCAAACACAAGAACCTCCATAGTTATTATTTTACAAAGAGTTCATAGATTTCACTTCTTCTACACTTAATCAAGATACCACTCTCTTCTCTTGCTTTTCCCTGGTTCACAAAGCACATTTTGCCCTTTTGTTCTTACATTGGCTTGTGACTACAAAAGTCTTAGTCAAATTTACCTTAATTGTTTGTACAAGACAAAGCCTTTGTTTATTCCTTCATTCACTACCCCAAAACATTTTCATTCTCTTGTTCTTCTCTCTCCACATATGGCAGAAACAACAAATCTCAAAGGCATTCCAAAGTCTTATTAAGTGGTCTTGCAAGATCAAAAATTAGAACTAGTGTTTTCTCACAACAAAAGAAAACACATCATCTCCCTCTCTTCCTTTACATACACGGCAGCCACAAGGGTAGAAACAAGAATTTTTCAAAGTGGTTTAAGCATATACACAAGAAGATTAAGGGTTAAAGTTTAGGAGGGTTTAGAAGCTAGTCTTTTAATTTACACCTTAAGAAAACATGCCTACTCGATGAAAAGAAAAAAATGCAAACTACTTGAAACACAAATAATGCTTTAGAGCATCTTTCAAATCTTTGTATTGATCACATTTATCGAAAAAATC
>BQNB010076716.1:0-31075 GCA_026074375.1 Tanacetum coccineum
TTTGAGAAGTAATTTGGAAAGAATTGTCACAGGATTTATACTATACATATATAAATTTGACTAGTGCTTACACAACGCATACCACTGATACGCCGTATCTCTTTTCCTAGATACGGCGTATTGGTCAGAATTTAGCAATCTTCAAATTTCTTCGCTTTAGCTCCAAAATATGCGTCTTTTAGCATGTCTTCACAAATCACTCCTCAATTACTGCAAATAACACTTTTAAGCCATTAAGTATACATTCTTGCAATAATTATATAAAAATAGGTAACTTATTTGGGATAAATGAAGGTATAAATGTGACGTTATTTGATGTAATCAGTATTCTAACAACGTTCGGGTTGTTACTTTGATCACTAATCCCTTCTTAAAACCCCTCTTTTGGTAAGTAATCTTTTCTTAAAAAGATTAGTACTTTTGTTAACTTCTTAATGCATAAATATGGGTTGTACAATCATTTTTATAAAAACCAAGATTTAAGATTTTACAAAACGCTAAAAAGGGTTTACACATGGTTCGAATGAAAATAAGTAAAATATAAGGAATATGTAGTTGTGTTTTTGTGGTTATTTTTATGTAATAAAAGTATTTTACCAATGGGCTTATTGGCTTATTCGGCTTATTATTAAGCTCGAATGGGCTTATTAGAGCTTATATGGCTCTCAGCCCAAGAAGGAAACAAAGGAAACCCATTTTTAATTTATTTGAGTTTCGGCTTATTTTCATATGGCTTATTTCATAGCTTATTATGATGATTAAAAAGAAAATTAAACTTATTGGACTTAACAAATGAGCCCAAATGAGCTTACCGGGCTTAACGGGCCTTGGCCCAAAATCCAAGCCTAAACCGTGGGCTAATAAGCTCACGGCTTGGCTTATCGATGGCTTATTTTACAAGCTAAAGGTTATTTGCTTATTCTTGTGCTTATTTGATTATATTTAGGCTTATCGAACTATTATCGGACTTATTAAAATCTTATCATCTTTGTTCGGGCTTATTGGACCGAATATATAACACCCCGTGATTTCAGGTTTTTTTCGACGTCATTTATTTCACTATTTATTTTTTTGTCTTGTACGCGTTGCTTTTAATTTTTGTCATATGGTTAAATCGTGTAAGCTAAAAATTATCATTCAACGTAAACGGACATCAAACAATTAAAGGTTTACGTCAAGTAAGTGTTAGATAATTATTTGGAGAATAATTATTAACTTTGCATATTTTATTTTTATTGGTTACGTAAAGTGTTTACGTTTCGCGATAAAATACATTTAGGCATTCACGGAACCACCAAAACTTATCTACGCTTCAACAAATACCCATTATTATACCCAATACTCAAAGTTTTATAAAACTTCACCCATATTTATCATTGTAGCCGAATTATACTTATAAGAACCAAACCAAAACCTACACATTACAAGTATACTCTTTATACTTAACCTATACATCTTAAAACTTCAAGTATTACTAGGATTTCAACACAAAATATCAAAGACTCATCTAGTCCTCCCCCCCCCCAAATTTCGGGCATAACCTACACAAAAGGGAACCAAGAGCACACAATGTAACCAACCAAGTACTTGTACAAACTAGGACTCATTATACCTAGTACCATGACTAGTGTTCTTGACCAAGCCCTCCTTGTTTCACTCATCTTGTCCAACCGTCCCCCCTTGTAATTCTAAGGCTTAGACTTCCTAATAGTGTATTTGACTAGCTCTTGGTATATAAATACATGCATACTAGTAAGATAACACACATATACATTTTCCTTAACCAAAAACTTCACACAATCCTCTCCTTTGCCTATACAAGCCCACGGCTCACACACAACACCAAGAAAACATCCATACAAATTTTCCTAGCAAGTATTCAAGTGTTCTAGTATCATATCTAAGACATTCTAAGGTGTATTGGAAGCTTTGTTTAGTAATCAAAAGGGTTTAATCAAGAAAGTTCAAGATTAGGGTTTCTTGGAAGATTAGGGTTTTCTAGTCTTGGAAGCTTGGGTTTTGATTCTACACTAGGGTTTAGAACTTGTTTCTCTTCATCATACATCATCTTAAGGTCATCTAAAAACCCTACACTCTTTATATTTATGATTTATGTGTATATAATGTTTATATAGTAAATCACCATCTAGGAAATATATTAAGATGTAAAATGAATTATTACTCTTGATCATGGTTTGAAATACTTTTTCATATGTTATATTGATGTTAAAAACATGTTGGAATGAAAGTATATACATTAAACAAGTGTGGATTAATTTATAAAAGTATATATAAATTAATGGTTAAAAGTTTATTTATTAAAGTTTATAAATAAATAAATATAAAGACTTGTTATTCTTGGACATAATATTGGACAAATATTAAAGGACTATAAATATACACAAGTTAGTGTATTAATCATGTGAAAAGACTTGGAATGATTTATTTAACATAAAACAAGTTTATATAAATAAATATATAACTAATAAAAAGCTATTGTTTAAATTCAATTTTTAAAACAGTGATTTTATGTTTTATAAAAATACTACATCTCATAAGGATTCCAAACATATAAAGAACTCAAAAATCCGAATTATGACGAAGGAGATACGAAGTTTACAAGATGTAAATAAAAAGCGTTTTATAAAAGATAGTTTATAAAAATTTATTACTTTCCACATATGATAAAAATATTTGAATATTTTTCACAGAAATTATACAATTTTAGGATTCCAAAACATTAAGAAACATAATTATTTGATCAATAACGAAGGAGTTATGGATTTTTCATGTTTACGATGATAAATATAAAAGTGTGTTTATAAAAATATATTTATAAAAACATTATTTTTGAAACCAGAAACTTATATTTTTCAAAACTTAAATAAATTTTTAGATTTTTAAATTATGAACCCATAGGTATAAAGAACACCAAAATCAGAGTTAAAACGAATAAATTATGACTTTCAAAAGATTTCGATAATTAAATTTATAAAAATAATTATATAAATAATCATGAACAGTAAAAACTACTGTTCATCAGTGAGTTAAAAATATTAAAATGTAATATTTTGATACATCTTCTCAATACGAAACCGTTGACATAAAGAACGTACAAAACGAACTTAAAACGAGAAAGTTACGACATTTTTACTAAGGTAATATTTATAAACATTTTAACTTTATAAATATTATTTTTCAATTACAATTAGATGGTGATGTAGCTATATATAATTATATATGGTATTAGTTATTCATGGTACTTAGTACTCATACGACCTATAATTAATTAGGTTGCATTCGCACATTTACGTGACGCATTTCATTATGTGATTTACATTGTTGCTCATTCACTCAAGGTGAGTTCATAGCCCCATGTTTTACGATTACAATGATTTACAACTTTTGGGGTGAGAAACATGCATTGGTTTACAAATTGGACACAAGTGTACATTTTAACATGATTACGTGTTTGCCTAAGTAGCGATAACCCACTGAGCCCATTATCATGAACTGTCAATTACTGAGTAAGCGGGAATGTTATAAATAGATCTATTTGGGATTGACCTCCCCGTTCGGGTAAGTTGCGCTCACTGTGCCGGTTTGCCGGACAACGAACGTATACCATGTCGGATTTGGGATGTTGCGGGTTAGAACATCATCAAGGACAATGTAGGCAATTTATATTGCAATTCATACATGTCGAGCTTCGGTGTCATGAGCTTAGGGAAACGTAATTACATTTTGTGATGTTTGCATCTGTTGCATTATCATACACTTGGAAGTCTTGAGGTCCTACATTATATTTACATAAACCTATGAATTCACCAACTTTATGTTAACGTTTTAAAGCATGTTTTTCTCAGGTCAATAATGTACAAGACAAGGATACATTGGTGTCGTTATTTTGGATGTCATTGCATATAGATTTAGAAGCATTACATTTTGGGTATTTTGTTATGTTTTAGAATTTTTACATTTTACAAGTGAACATGTTAAGCCGTTGTGCTTTTGTAACAAACAATTTTAGTTATTTCAATGTATCAGTTTTAAAACGACTCATATAGAGGTCGTTCTCATATCTTGTGCTATTGATCTATGATGTAACGCTCCTATGACCCATATTCCGCTGCGACCCGATTTGGAGGTGTTACATATTTACTTGACATATTTACACTTTAAACCCTTCAAAACTCATTTGGACATTAACGGACGTGTCATGACTCGTTTTTTGGCATTTCTCAAAATTTACGGGTCAAACCACCCAGAATACAAATAACATAATAATAACCTCTAAAAAGGAATATTATTCACAAATAACCACAAATTACCATAATTCTCAGCAAAATCATCACCGTCAACGCGGTACAATATCTGAATAAACTGACGAAAGTCAAATAGTCAAAGGACTAAAAATGAAATATTCAGAACACAAAAGGGGAAAAGGTTACATTCTACCCCCCCCCCCCCTTAAAAGAATTCGACCCCGAAATTTAACTACTAACATCACTTAAACAAATGTGGATACTTCAGTTTCATCCGATCCTCACGTTCCCACATGAATTCAGGTCCACGTTTCAAATTCCACCAAACCTTGACGATGGAAATTCTACTCCGCTTTAACTTCTTAAACTCTCTTTCCAAAATTTCCACAAGCTCTTCCACAAAATTTAACTTGGCATCAATCTGGATTTCATCTAGGGGCACTTGCAGTGTTGGATCAGCCAAACACTTCATAAGGTTGGAGACGTAGAGCGTGTCATGAACATCATCTAACTCTTCAGGCAAATCTAACCGATAGGCCATGGGGCCTACTTTCTCAACAATCTCAAAAGGTCTAACAAATCTTGGAGCTAATTTCCCCTTTTTCCAAAAGCGTACCACACCTTTCCAAGGCGACACTTTGAGCAAACATAGTCACCTACACTAAACTCTAAAGGCTTCCTCCTCTTATTAGCATAACTTTTCTGATGATCACGCGCAGCCTTAAGTCTATCCTTAATATGTGAGATCTTCTCAGTAGTATCTTGCACTATTGAGTAAACTGACGAACGTCAAATAGTCAAAGGACTAAAAATGAAATATTCATCCAGGGGCACTTGCAGTGTTGGATCAGCCAAACACTTCATAAGGTTGGAGACGTGGAGCGTGTCATGAACATCATCTAACTCTTCACGCAAATCTAACCGATAGGCCATGGGGCCTACTTTCTCAACAATCTCAAAAGGTCTAACAAATCTTGGAGCTAATTTCCCCTTCTTCCAAAAGCGTACCACACCTTTCCAAGGCAACACTTTGAGCAAACATAGTCACCTACACTAAACTCTAAAGGCTTCCTCCTCTTATTAGTTGATAAGTGTAAAATACACATATCCATTTATGCTTAAAAAAGCCCAAATAAACCCAAAACAGACCAAAAATGGCAAATATATGCTTGTATTTATGTTTTGTGTGTGCAGGTACGAATATATCAGAAATCACAAGAAAACCGTCAAAAACAGGGGAGTACGGACACGAGAACGGAAGAGTGAACAAAAGCCGGAAGCCAAAGCCAGAAAAAGTCAAATCTACAGTCAACTCCAGTCAATCTTGGTCAACAAAAGTCAACAAGACCCAAAGTGTTTCAAAATAACCCCTCAACTTTCAGAAAAGTCCAAAAATAGTCCTTGGGCCTTAATGGGCCTTAAAAAGTCTTAAAAACCATACCCGGATACCAAAAAGCCCAAAAGCCCATTCCATAAGCCCAATCCTAGTCCATTTACCCTTTTCTATAAACCACAAGGACTAAAATTGCCATTTACAAAAGTCTTTTAGACTACACCATTTATAAAACAACACAAGGGCCATTTGTGCAAATCTCCCAAAGATACAACTGAATTAACTCGTTTTCAGTTATAAACTTGGCGCCAAACCCAAGTTACTATTCATCGTCCCTTCTAAGGATTTACCAGGGTAAATCAAGGGGCAAATTAAAATCAAAGGGTACGGAAGTCTATTCATGAGTTCCTAAACAAGATGGTAGGGAGAGATTAGTAAAATCAAGAGATCTAAGCACCTCACTCAAGCACTTAGCCACATCATCAATGGAGAAGCACACAAGTATATGTGGGTTTTGCTCTCAAACCACTCAGAGAAGAAGCACAAGTGAGCCTCACATGGATTGCCAGCTTGGCAATCCGTGTGAGGACACTCAATGATCTAACGGCTCAAAATAGAGATCAAAGATGAAAGAAGAATCAAGGGTGCGGATTGAAGGCTTGGAGATGGATTCAGGAGACCTAGAAGCTTCTTCTTCTTCTGAAAGCTATAAAAAACCCTCACACTCACATACACACACATAGCAAAATTTTTTTATCTACACTTTTAATTTCCTTTTTCTAGTTTTTATTCATTTAGGTATCCCCCCCCGCTTAAGCTTTGCTTATTAATTTTCCTTAAATCATGTAACTCACTCCACTTTTATATAATGTGAGAAAGTTTTTATTTTTACGCAAGAAAATTTAGTTTTGTCTTCATTATTCTAAATCTTTACTCATAAGCTCAATATTGTCTTAATAAGCTCTAATAAGCTCACATTTAGCTCTTTCAGTCTATAAGCTGAAATTGAGCTTACTTAATCCAGCCTTAATCATATCTAAACATATAATCAGCTTAAAATGACTAATTACCTTAGCTTTTGGAATTGTGAGCTTTTGGAAGGAGATCTAGAAATGGATGAGATCTCATGGACTATTAAATGAGGGTGGATATTGAGGGAGAGTGTATGTTTTGTTAGATGAATGGTCGATCTATTTAAATTTTTTTTATTTAGATCTATTCTATGAGTGGGGTGTTGGTAATATTTAATTTAATAATGATTTTAATAAATTAATGATTTGGATGTTTAGGTGGTATCCCTAGCTATTATTAAGCTAGGGAGCTTGCAGCAGAGCCTTAACTTGGTTCCTCTTGTTAGCTCTAGAGGCTTTGTAAGTATTACTCTTTAATTTCCTAAATTTTTTGCTTTCAATAATTGTCTATTTACTTTCTATGCATAGATCTGCTTAAATTCTATAATAGTTTTGAGGGTGGGTGGGGAGGGGAGTTGTGTATGGGGAGGATTGGGGGGGATAGGGGGTGGGGCGGGGGGGGTGGGGGGAGGTTGTGAGGAGGGTGGGAGGGAGGGGTTTGTTTGGGGGGTGGTGTGGTGAGGGGGGGGGTTGGGGTTTGGGTGGGGGAGGGGGGGGGGTGGGAGGGGAGAGGGAGGGGGGGGGGGGGATTGGGGGGTGAGGATGAGGTGGGGGGGGGGGGTTGGGGTTGGGGGGGGGGGGAGGAGGGGGGAGTGGGGGGGATGGGGGGGGGGGGGGGTGGGAGGGGTGGGTGCGGGGGGGAAGTTAGGGGGGGGGGGAGGGGGGGGTTGAGGGGAGGGGGGGAGGGGTGGTGGGGTGGTGGGGGTGGGGGAGGGGTGGGTGGGTGGGGGGGGTAGGGGGGTGTAGGGGGGGGGGGAGTGTGGGAGTTGGGGATTGGGGGGGAGTTGGGTTGGGGTGGTGGGTGGTGGGAGGGTTGGATGGGAGGAGGTGGGGGGGAGTTGGTTGGGTGGGGGTTTGGGAGGGAGAAGGGGTGGGTGATTAGTGGGTTGCAGAGGGGGGGTGTGGTGGGAGGGTGGGTGGTGGGGGGTGAAGGGTGGGTTGGGGGGGGGTTGGGGGGGGGTGGTGGGGGGGGGGGGGGGGTGGGGGGGGTGGGGTTTGGGCTTGGGGGGGGGGGGGTGTAGGGTGGGATGGTTGGAGAGGGGGGGGAGGGTGGGGGGGTGGGGGGGGGGGGGGGGGGGGGTGAGGGGGGGTGGAGGGCGGGGGGGGGGGGTAAAGTGGGGGGGGGGGGAGGTGGGAGGGGGGGTGGTTGGTGGGGTGGTTATGGAGTGGGGGGGGGGGGGGGTGGGGTGGGGGGTGTGTTATGGGAGGGGGCGGGAGCAATGGTGGGGGGGGTGAGCTGTGGTAGAGGATTATAGGGGGGGGAGTGGAAGTTGAAGAATGGGGGGGGTTGGTGTGTGGTGGATGCCCCCACAACACCCCACGATGACAGTATTATCCAAATGGATGATGGGGTAGAGTTGATGATGAAGTAGTGGTGGATGGGGGTGTGGGCTGACGGGTGTGGGGAGGGTGAGGTTTGGGTTTGGTTGGTAGTATGGATGCTAGGTGGGTGGTGTATTTGGAGGGGGTTGGGGATAGGGGTGCTTTGTGTGAGGGAGGCAATTATGTTTGGGGTAATTTGTTGGAGGTTGTTAGGAAAATGGTGGTGGGGGGAGGTGGGGGTGTGAGGTGTGGGGAGGTTGGATGAGATTAGTTGGGTGTATTGTGAGGGGGGGGGTTTTGTGGATGGAAGTGTAAGAGGGGTGAGTTGGATGGTGGTGGGTGGAGGGGATGGGTGGGGATGTAAGAGTGGGGAGTGGTGGGTGGGGAGTTGTGGGGTTGTGTGTGGGGGGTGGGAGGATTGGGGTGGGTGGGTTTTGGGGAGTAGGGGGTGGGGGTAGTGTGTGGATTGAGTGGGGTGGGGGTGTGTAAGTTGAATGATTGTGTACGGTGTGTAGTTACGATGGGTGGGGGAGGGTGTGGGATTGTATGGTGGGTAGGGGTTATTGGGGGGATAGGGGGAGGGGTTTTGGGATATGTGGGTTGGGGGTGAGGGGGGGTGGGAATGTTGTGGAGTGGGGATCGAGGTTGGGGCAGGGGGTGGTGGGTGGTCTGGGGGGGGGGTGATGGGGGGGGGGTGGGATGCGGGTGTTAGAGTTGGTGGGAGGGGGGAAAGGACGGGAGGGTGAGGTTGGTATATGAGTTTGTAGGTGGGGGAGGGTTTGGGGGGTTGGTTGGGGGTTAAGATTGGCGGGGAGGGAATATTGTGGGGGGTTGGTGTAGGGATTTTGAGGGTGAATTGTTGAGGTGGTTGTGGGGTGAGGTGTATGGATGGGTGTGGGAGGGGGGTAGGGAGGAGGGAGGGGAGGGGTCGGGGGAGGGGGGGAAAGGGGGGGTCGGTTAGGTGTGATTGGGGTTGTTTAGGTGTGGGTGGGGGGGGGGGGTTTTGGGGCGGGGTTAGTTGGTGGAGGTGGTGTTTGGGGGTGTGGTCGTGTTGTGGATGTGTAAGGGGGTATTTGGGGGGGATGGTCGGTAGTTTGGGTATGGTGTTCGTGATGTGTTTTGGAGGAGGTGGATAGCAGTGTTGTGGTGGGGAGGTGGGGGGGGGGGGGGGGGGTGGTGAATGAGGGGTGGGGTTGGTGGGGAATAGATGGAGTGAGCGGGGGGGGGGGGGTTGTGGGTTGGAGTGTGTAGATGTTGGAGGGGGGGAGTTGGAGGGGGAGGTGGGGGGGGGTGGTGGGGGGTAGATGGGGGGGGTGGAGGGTGGAGGGAGGTGGGGATGGGGGGTGGGGGAGGGAGAGTTGAGTGGTATGGGAAGATGTGGTGGGGGGGTGGATATTGGGGTGGGAGTGGGGGGTGGGGGGGGGGCGAGTGGGGGGGATGGGGTAGGTTGTATGTTGTTGTGTTGGGTTGGATAGGGAATGGATTGGTTAGTCTGGGGGGGGGGGTGGGGTGGAGGGGGGGGTGGGGAGGTGTGGTGATGATTGAGGGGTAATGTGTGATGTGGTGGGGTGTGTTGGAGAGTTTGGGGGTGTGAGTGTGGGGGGGGGGGTGAAGGTGGGTAGTGTGTAGGTGGGGGGTTGCTTGTGAGGGAGTAAGTGGAGGGGTTGGGGGTGGGGGGGTAGGGGGGAGGGGGGGGGGAGATGTGGGGGGGTCGGGGGAGTGGGGGTAGGGTTTGGGGTAGGGTGTGTATGGGTGGGGGGGAGTTAGGGGTTAGTAGGGGGGGGTGGGGTGACATGGGTAATAGGGTATGGGGGAGGAGGGAAGGTGGGGGGTGGTGGGGTGTGGTGGGTGGTGGGGCGGAGGTGGTGGAGGGTTGGGTGTAAGAGGTGTGGAGGGGGGTTTGGGTGTGGGGGTGGGGGGGGGGGGGGGTGGGGTGAAGTTGGGGGGGGGGTAGGGGGGGTGAAAGTGTGAGGGTGATGATGGGTAGAGAATGCTGGAGTGGGTTGCGGTAGGGTGGGTGGTATGTGCGGGGGTGGTGTAGGAGGGGCGGGATGTGGGGGGGTAAGGGTGAAGGGAGGGGGGGGGGGGGGGGTGAGGGGAGGGGGAGGGGGGGAGGGATGGGGGTATGTGTGAAGTGAAGAGAATAGTTGGGATAGGTGGGGGGTGGGGAGGGGTAGGGGGGGGTGTGGTGGTGAAGTTTAATTTTTGGGTGGGAGGGGGTGTTGTTGGGGGGAGGGTGGTGGGTGGGGCGGATAGGGGGGGTGGGTGGGGGGGGGGATGTGGGCTGTAGGGGTAGGAGGTTGTAGGGGGGGGGAGGGCGGAAGGAATTGGTGTGGGTGTGGGGGAGGTGTGGGTTGAGGAGGTGGTGGTGTGTGGTGGGTGTTGTTAGTGGGTGGGGGGGGGTGGGGAGAGGGGGGAGGTGGGGGGAGTGTGTGGGTGAGAGGGTGGGGGGTGGGGGGGGTGGTAAGGGTGTAGGGTGGGGGGGATGTAATTGGGTGGTGTGTGGGGGGCGTGGCGGGCGATAGTGATGATTGGTTGGGAAGGGAGGTGGTTGGGGGGGGGTTGGCTGTGAGGGGTTGTGTTGGGGTTGTGTTAGAGTATATGAGGGAGGATGGGATGGGGGGAGGGGAGGGGCGGTGGGAGGAGAGTGGTGTACTAGGGAATGGGGTGTTGAGCGGCGGTGTGGGTATAGATGGGGGTGTGAGAGTGGGGTTTAGTGGTGGGGGGGGGGAGGGGAGGGGGTGGGGGTTATGGGTGTGGGGGGGGGAGGGTGATTGTGGGGGGGTTTGGGGTGGGTGGGGGGGGATGAGGGGGGTGTAGTGAGGTGTGGGTAAGGGGGGGTGTGATGGGGCGGTGTGGCGGTGGTGGATGCTGGTATGAGGGCGAGAGTGATTGGTTGGTGGGGGGGTGAGGGGGGCGTCTAATGTATAATGGGTAGGGGGGAGATTGGTTGGATGGGGGGGGTGTGGGGGTGGGGGGGGTGTGGGGGGGGTTTGTGTAGGCGGTAGGGAGGGATTGCGGGTGGGGGAGTGGGGGGGGGGGGGGGGGGACTGGGGGGGGGTTGGGAGGGGATTGAGGGGTGGGAGGTGCTGTATGGGAGGGTGGGGTGTGTGAATGTTCATGTGGGTAGGGAAATGGGTGTAGGTTCAACATTACTACCCCCCCTCCATTAGGCCACCCACTAATTTGTTTTGGTGTTTATTGTGAGTGAAGGTGGTTGTGTTTGTTGGTAATTTAAAATATTTTGTTCTTTTATTGGGTTAAAATGTGGTGTGTGGTGGGGGGGGGGGGGGAGAGGGATATGGTGGAAGAGAAGGGGGAGTTGTAGGGATGGGTGTAGAGTTGGGGGCTAGTGGGGGGGGGTGGAGAGTGTGTATGGGGTTAGGGGGGTGGGGAATGGTTGTGTGAGGTTGGAAGTTTTTTGTGTGTTTGAGTAGTTTGTGGGCGTGAATGTGGGGGTGATTTGTGTGAGTAGTTGTTTGTGTGGGTGGGTGGTGGTTGTGGGTTTGGAATTGTTAGTGTGGTGGGATTGGCTAGTCTGTGGGTGGTTATTTATGTTTGATGAATTTAAGGAGTGGGCGGGACTGAGTTGTGGGTGTTTGAAATGGTGTGGCGGGTCTATGTGTTTGGGGGGAGGGTGTTGTGGTCTTGTTGTGGCTGGGGAAAAGACCGTGATGTGTTTAGGGGGGAGTGGGGAGTTCTGTGGGGTATTCTGGGTGATAGTGGTAAAGGGGGGGGGGGGAGGTGCGTGTGTAAGTTGCAATGTTTTTTATGTCGGGGTGTATGTAAAGTGGAGATGGTGACTGGAATGTTGCAAGTGTGGTTCTAATTAGGGGGTGGTGGGGTGGGGAGAAGGGAAGCGGGGGGGGGGGGAGGTGTACGAGTGGGGTGGGGGGGGGTGGATTAAGTGGTGATAGGTCATAATGGTGTAATGTTTTTGGGTGGTGGGTCGGAGTTTGGGGGTGTGTTGGGGTGGGTGGTTGGGGCGTGGAGGGAATTTGGGTATTGTGTGTAAGATTTTTCAGTTGTGTTTTTCTTTTGCTTTTTTTCTTTTAATTTATTCTTTTATTTTCTTTTTAGGTAGTTTAATTTTTTGTAGGTTTTTGTGTTATTGTGGTGTGTTATTTTTTTGTTTTAGATGGTTGCCGTGGGGGTGCGTTGTTTTATTCGCGAGTCATGTGGCAAATTCTTGTTGGTTGGCTAAGTCTCGTTTTTAAATTACCTTTGCTGTGGAGTTTTTTTTTTGTTTTTGTGTAAGGCGTGTTTTGGGTCTTATGATTGTGTTTTTGTGGATTTGGGTATGTTTTTCATAGTTTGTTTAATTTTTGTGTTCTTAATTATAAGTTTTCTATGAAATGAGGTCTATTTTTTAGTTTTAGGTTGGTGTGGTTTGTTTAATATGCTCTTCGGCTTTTGTGTTTGTGGTAATTTTTTAAATTATGTTTATTTTATGATATAATGTATCGTTTTGCTAATGCAATTCTTTTTGCAGTGTAGTGGGTGGAGGAGTGTGTTTATTGTTTTTATCTTTTTTTTATTTATATTTTTATTTTATTTTATTTTTAAACTAATTTTTTTTTTGATTAATTTAAATTTATAATTCTTTCCTTTTTTTGTTTTATTTTTTATTAATCTAAAATAAAACAACTAAATATTTATATTTTTTTTATTTTTTAGTTTTATTTTCTTTTTTTTAATTTTTTTATTTTATTATCTTTTTTGTTGTTCAATTTTTAGTATTTTAATTTTTTTTTTTTCTTATATATTTGATGTTATATTTTTTTTTCTTATCCTTACCCATTGCTATAAACATAAAAATTAATAGATCATCACCGACTAAATTCATAATTTTATTTGGTTTTTCTTTTCATTTTTTTTTTAATACTTTTTCTTTCATTTTTTCTTTTTTCTTTATTTATCTCAATTTTTAATTTCTTTCTTTTTATAATTTTTTTTATTCCTATTTTATTCATGTTTGTTTTTTCGTTATTTTTCTTTTTTTTTTTTCTTTTAATTTCTTTTTTGTCTTTATTTTTTTTTTATAAATTTATATTTTAAATTTCTTTTTTTTTTTTTTTGTTTCTTTATTCTATAATCTTTTTAATATTTAATTTGCATAAATGTTTTTTTTTTATTCGATTAGTTGTTATTTCTTATTATTTTTTTTCTTTTTCTTTGATTGGTTTTTCTTTATTTTATTTTCCAATTTTAATTTTCTATTTTGTTGTTTTTTTTTTTTTTGTTTATTTGTTTATTAATTTTTTATTCTTTTTAATTTTTTTGAATTTTTTTTATTTTAATTTTTCTTTTTAATTTTTTGTTGTTTTTCTCATCATTATTAATTCTATCATTAAGGGAGATTGTTATTATAATTTGGTTTAATTCTTTGTTATTTGTTCTTTTTTTTATTTTTTTTTTTTTTCTTTGTCTTTTTAATTAATTTTTAATATTTTTTTTTTTTTTGTTTTTCTCTTTTTTATGTTTTTTCTTTTTGTCTTTAATGTTTGTAATTCTAAATTTTACATTTTTTTTGTTTTTTATCTTATTTTATATTTTTTATGTCTTATTTTATTATTATTAAGCTTTTTTAGTTTTTATGTGTTTTTTTTAATTTTTATTTTTTAATTTAATTTTTTTTTTTTTTTTGATTTTTTCTATTTCATTTCTATTTTTTTGTTTTTATTTTTTTTTTTTTTTCTTTTTCCTGAAATTATTATTTTTTTTCTTAATTGATTTCTTGGTCAATTTCTTTATTTTTTGTTTTCTTTCTTGGGTGTGGGATGGCATAATAAATGCATAAAAAACTTAATAATATAGCTTATTAGATTAGTTAGATACAATCTGTTAATTGATTATGTTAGTTACAAATCTTAAGATTTCAATTCAGCATTATTCTAAATCATAAAAAAAAACCAAAAATATTAAGATAAATAAGTATAGATCAAGGAATTTTGCAATAATCAAGTTGTAGATATGTTTATTAACGTTTTGTTATAAGCTAATAGTTAACTGGTTATCAAGATCAACCATTAAGGTCTTCATTTAAAAGCTTATTCAATCTGTCATTTCAGTTAAGGGGTGTTTGGCATAAGCCATTTTGACCATCAAAAGTCAATACTAGTTGGTAAATGGTTTTCAAACAGCTGAGTTTTTATCAAATAACAAATTTTAAAAAGTTTTCAATAGTTAGTTTGAAGTTTAAATGAATTTATGGCCTATTTTCCTTCTTCCTGCACCAGGGCACTTCTTAAATTAAGTTAGGTTTGCTTATTCTTGTTCTAGGTCATCTAGGCTTTGTGAGTGCTCTAATTTAGTTTTAACACATTCAATTAAGTGTGTTTAAGGTAGCTTTGTCCATAAGTTTGCCTGCACTTTGGCATTTGTGGGTTGCCAAGTGCATCAGCAGCACCTTCAAGTGAAGGTACTGCTGATTTTAAGCTTAAATTTAGACTTGTCATTATAGGATTTAGGGGCTTAGATTTAGGTATAAGTTAGTTTTCATATTTCTTAAGTTAGGTTTAGCTTAAATTCAATTTCCATTTTATTTAGTTAGCTTAAATTAGCCTTTAAAAGTCATTAAAAAAGCTAAAAAGCCAAAAACAGTAGTTAAGTAAAGTAGTTTTCTAATTTGTGAATTCTAGCTTAAAATTATTGATTTTATAGTTTAAATAGATAAATAATTAGTAGTTTTTTAAGTTCTCAAAAGCTCATAATCTAGTTTAGCTTATTATGCAATTTGGCTTAACTGAATTTTATGCATTTTTGCTTATTGTCTGAGTTTGCTTATTTTATCATCATTTTTAGTTGCTCAAATGTAATAAAGAATAAGCTGCGAAAAATATGAAAAGAAATGATTAAAAAGTGAAGTAAATTATATTTTTATCTCCAGCTCTTTTCTCCTTTAATATTAAGCTCATGCACATCATAAGCTTTACTAAGCTTCTTCTGGTTTCAAATTTGAGCTTATTTTAAGCTTTTTACAAAGTTTTTTTTTTTAGTAAAATCAAGGGAAAAACCTCCTTACTGAGAACAGCTGATGGATCAGCTCTTTTAGAGCTTATTATTGGGTTTCAGCCCATAGTGCTTTTGTTAAAGTTGTTCTCCCCATCTTAATCTCAAACTTTGCTCTTTTGAGTTTTTCCTAAAAAGCACTTTTAAATAAAACTTTTAGTTCATCTTATTTTTAGGCTTAATGGACTTAGGGTGTAATCGGGTTGGGCCTCAGTGGGTAGTTTTTGTAACTTTTTTAGTTTTAATATTGTCTCTCTGTTAGTCCCCTTTGTTTTGTTGCAACTGTTAGTCCTTTAAGGACTTGTATAGTTAGTACTTTATTAGTATAGTAAGTTAAAGTTTCTATTTTAATTAATAATTATGTTAAATTTTTAATTAGTTTAATTAAAGTTTAATAAAAAAAAGTAAAAATTAGGGCTTTTATTTTTATTAAATTTCTGCACATTTTATTTTTCTAGTATAATTTTTATAAAAAATTTTAGGCTTATATTTTTATTATTATTAAGCTTTTAATTAGTATTAAATCTTAGAAAATTCATATCTTAAAATCTAAAAAACCAAAAATAGTGATTCTTTTTTCTAAAATTTTATTTTTATTTGTTTTATCTATTATTTTTCCCAATTTTTAAGACTTTATTTGCTATTTTTTAGAATTTAATTAGATTTAAATAGATTTTAATTCATAAAAAATCCAAAAATAATAAAAAAAATATTTTTCTTTTCCCTAAAATTTTCTTTTGACTTATTTTAGGTTTAGAAACTTAGTTTTCATTTTTAGGGTTAAAATTTAGTATACTTGCTTATTTGTCGCATTTTATTTGTTTCTCGTTATTTGTTTAAGTGTTTAATTGTTTTTAATTGTTCACTTTTAATTGTTGCTTTTATTTGGTAGTTATAGATCATAAAAATATCTTTGCTTTCATTCAAATCATAATCCGAGCTTAAACGAGGTTTCAATTACACAAGTCGTTGGGGAAACGACCCGGGTGATCATTCTTCCCGGTTAAATATACGTATTATATATTATATTATATATATTTTTGAGAGTGAATTTTCCTTAGGGAATTTTCTTAATTGCTCTTGTGATATTATATCAAATATTTTATAGTGTATATAAAAACTAACTATCAGTCGACATAAATATATACCAATAAGATGTCGCGTCCTGCTTTTCTGGTAAATAGTGTTAGATCGACTACACCCTTGGAGAATTCTTGTGATAGTAGAAAACTAGACATCATATCATACCACGCGTGTTTGTTGATTTGGTTTGAAGATCCTTTCGTCCCTCCCCCCCCCCCCCCCCCCCCCCTCGAAGTTTTTTTCTTTTTTATAATAAAAAAAACCAAAAAAGTAAAATATAAAAAGTAAAAAAAAACCATTTTTTTTCTTTTTAGTATAGCTATTCCATATAAAAAAAATATAAAAAAAAAATCAAAAATATAAAAAAATTGTCCTTAAAAAAAAGAAATAAAATAAAACAAAGTTGGTAAAGACACAACTTTTTATTACTCTCATCGAGGTATTATCATTTCAATTTCCGGTGAACTTGGAATATAGTTCCCAAATCGAACCAAAGATTTAAAAACTTGCCATTTGTGTCTCTACGAAGTACGGCTCACCTTGAAAAGAAATTTTTGAGAGCTACCGTGAAGTAGTTGATTAATTGGTTTAAGTCTCTTCCGTGGAACCGTTAAAATTCATTGTTAATAAATATTTAAAAAAAAATCTAAAAATATTAGTGTAATTTTTGTTTGCTTTTTAATTTCTTTATTTTTAGTGCATGCGCACTCGATCTCAAGCTCGTAATCAAAATCGTCGACAACAACAATTAACAACGGTTATTGTTGAGGAACCCGAGTTTCCAATGGCCGACAATCGTACCATGGCTCAAATGCTACAAGCTCCCATCGAGGGATACGAAGATGCAATAGTTGTTCCACCGATAAATGCAAACAATTTTGAGCTTAAACAACCTTTGATTAATCTTGTGCAAAGTAATAAGTTCACGGGTAGACAAGACCCTCATAATCACCTTCGATTTTTCAACAAAGTCACTTCAATTAGACATCCCTCGAAGTCCGAACACTTCGATTAAGCTTTTGCTTTTTCCTTTCTCTCTAGACGGTGAAGCCCGAGATTGGCTAGATAAGGAACCTCCTAGATCAATTCTCACATGGGATGACCTTGTTTTAAAGTTCATAAATCAATTCTTCCCACCTTCAAAAACAACTTACCTTCGGAATGAAATCACTACTTTTTACCAAAAACCAAACGAAACTTTCAACGAAGCATGGGAACGTTTTAAAGGACTTCTTCGTCAATGTCCTCATCATGGTTTCTCGGAATTACATCAATTGATACGTTATACAATTTATTGATTACCAATGATCAGATGCCTTAGATTCCGCCGCGGGTGGCAATTTTTTAAGATAAGATGCCTCGAGAAGGTTTAGCCATAATCAAAAGTAAATCAAAAGTGCGTTACTCAAGAAGTCGTCCAAATGATTCAAGAGCAATTACGAATGCTCCGTCTTCTACTTCTTCACCTTCTAATAATTCTTTCGAGATTCAACAAATGGCCGCCTTACTTGGAAGAACAAAATGAATATTCGAATGAGCCGTTTTGAGGAGAAAGCGATTAATTGAAAGAATGCTACGACTCCTGCTATACGTTAAAGCAAGTCGTGGAAGTTTGTGTCACATGTGGTCAAACCAATAATTTCAAACAATTGTCGTTAACTAGGAACGATTTTCCCGTTTTTAAAGATAATATGTCGTCAATTTCCAACAAATGCCACCTGTTAGCCATTTTGTTCAAAGGAATCCTCTAATTTGGCAAATAAAAAACCCCTAATGAGACTACCGGGTTTCAAGTATCCAAATGTTCAAAGCAACCAAACAAACCAAAATCGATATCAAGGAAACAATTTCAATTCGAATCAAAACCGTGGAGGCAATTTTAACCAAAACCGACAAAACAATCAAGGAGCCGTTTATCAAGCCTCACCATACCAACCACCAACAAATCAACTTTGGTTAATCAAGCTTTACCTACCGTTTCACAAATTCAAGGTGTTTCTAAAACGGATTTTGAAAGTTATGTAAGTGCTAATGTTGACGAACATGAATATTTGCAAATGAGGTTGATATTTTTCAATGAATACCAAAACGATTTTCAATGAAGTTATAACGATTTCTCAAGAAACAAGTTGATTTTAAAACTTGAATGCTAGGTTTTATGCAAAATTATACAACACAGCACGCTTCATTTCAAGTCGGGTTACTTTCCAGTAAACCGTAACGAATCTCATGAGCAAATGTTAATGCTATCTCCACAAGGAGCGGTAAGAATTGGAAGGACCTCTCGGACTCCTCTTGTTCCTAAACCCTAGTTTCAACTACCTTCAAAAAGAACCCGAACAAATACCCGGATGACGTTAACGGAAAAGTGCAAATTCCAAATTTGGTAGAATATCGCCACATGTCCCACCTCCGGAGGGAAGAAGAATCCATTTTCATGGAAGTCCCAAAAACCAAAAGCAAAGAATAACGTTAATGTGAAATTTAAGTTCTTCAATTCCCAAGACCTATTTTGAATGCATCTAACTTCCATACCACGAGAGGTAGTATGATGAGATGAGGATCGCTAAACAAGTGCTTCAACATAGCCGGTTTTTGATGATGTTCAAACAACTCAGTTTTGAGATGGATTGAAAGATGCTTTGTCGAATGTCGAAGTTCAACAAATGGTTAAGCTCGTTGCTAAGAGAAAAAGAAAACTCGAGGAGATCGCCATTACGACCGTAAATGTGAATGTTTCTGCTCTTCATCAAAGAACAAAGTTCCCGAGAAGCTCGAAGATCCGGGAAAATTTCTTATCCCATGTGCTTTACAAGAGCTCAATAGAACTAGTGCCTTAGCCGATTCTGGAGCTAGCATTAACCTTTTACCTCATTCTATCTACAAGAAACTTGGGCTTGAAGCTTTGACTCCTACTCGTATGACACTCGAGCTTGCCAATCGTTCCATTACTCACCCGATGGGCATAGCAGAGGATGTTGTAGTTAGAGTTGATGGTTTCACTTTTCTCGCGGATTTTGTGGTGGTTAATTTTGAACCCGACCCGAGAGTGCCTATTATTTTAGGAAGACCTTTCCTTCGCACTGCAAAAGCTCTCATTGATTTGTATGAAGAAACATTGACTTTAAGAGTAGGAAAAGAAGAACTTGTTTACTATGCCGATAAATCTGAGAAAAACAAAAATAAGCATTGTGTTCACGCCATTTCTGTAATCGATTTTTCAAAAGATGATCCGTTTAGTGGCAGTACCACTACTCATTCTGATGATCCTTCTCCTAGTTCTTCTCCGGTGAAGACTAGTGATAATTTTGAGAAGTTCGCCGATGAACTTGCTCTTCTTGATTCGTTACCACCGGGTAATGATGATTCGACTCTTAAGAAGGTCTTGCATGAAGAGAATTTTCAAGTTAATTCAAATCCTCTTTTTGAATTTGATGACAATTTCAAATCTAGCACCATAAATCCTCTTTTTGATGAAATGGAAGAAAATGTCGAGATCAAAAATTCCAACGTTTCCGATGAGCCAGTTTTACTCAACACACCTTTATCCGATAAGGTTGAGTGTTTTGCTCCAGAAGACAATAATGATGAGATCGATGATTTTCTAGCTATGGAAGTGTCTTCTAACTTTGAGGAAGGTTATTTCGATTCAGAAGGAGACGTAACTTTTCTTGATAATCTACTTAGTGATGATGCTTCCCATAATCTCGCTTCCGAAGTGATTTCCGATCATGAACCAGAACAAAATGAATCTTCAATTACTTTTTCTCCAAGGAGTGATCCTCTTCACCATGAGTTCGCCGGTGAACCTTTAACACTTCCTGCGAGGAATGATCGTGAATTTGAGGAATATCTTAGTCTTATGACAGTGCTTTGTGAGATTTCAACTTCCCAGTCACAGGGAAATGTTCATGCTAATCAAAGTTCAGTTATCGAGTCTCTTCCCGTATCTCCTATCCCCGTTGAGGATAGTGAGCCCACTCAAGAAGAGATCGATATTTTCCTTGTTCCAGATGATTTAATTCCACCAGGTGTTGAGAATGATGATTCCGAAGATGAAGTTAATGAGTCACCTAACCTTGACCATCAAGATGATCCTTCAATTCCTCGTCCTCCACCAGAACCACCGGATATTGAGAAATGTTTTAAACCCGAAGCGGGTATTTTGATAACCAAAGAATTTAAGGGTGTTTCTAAACCTCATGATTTTATGGCCGATATTTTACCCACCCTTCCCACCCTTGTTTCAGATTTCACCTTCATTCTCTTTCTCTCCTTCGGGAGTGAAGACACCATTTTTGACCCCGGCATCTCCACTTAGAGCCGGTGGCCCCTCATCGGGATGGAACTTTCATGTGCTTTAATGTTTGTCCAAACATTAATGAAAGCCCGATTGAGATTTTCTCTTCCATTTTCACTCTCCCTAAGGACAACTAAATTCAGGGATCGAGTCGAGCTTGCGACTCGGTGACCAAAAACAAGCCGCTTCGTGGGAGTTCACCCCATGCTTATCCTTTCTATTTTCTTTCTATTTTCTATCTAATGTGTTGTGATGTGTGAAGAGGCTATCCTCTTCCGATTTCTCGTTGTTTGTTGTTTGTTGCTTGTTGTGATTTTTGTAGGATCAACCCAACAATTTCTGAAGCCTCTCGTGTCCGGTGTTGTATCCCGTTTCACTCGAGCTTCTCATCCTTTGTGTGAAATTAGTTTGGGGAGATCCGATATCCTTTCATCATTATCGATTCACGTTTATCTTTGCATAATTCATAAACGGCTTAGATTTACGTAGAACCCGACCTTAAACATTGAGGACAATGTTTCGTTTTAGTTTGGGGAGGGAATCTATCGATTTGATGTTACCTGCTTATTGTTTTGTTCTCACGTACCCGTTTTCCCATAAAAATAGCAAAATTTTTAAAATTTTAAGTTCTTATTTGTCATAATAAATAAATAATAATAATAATAAAAAATGTGTTAAGACACAAATGTAGGTTTTCCGTTGGTAAGAATAAGAAGTAATTTTTGACCCGATCGAACGTATAGAGTTCTAGCTTTCTCCCTTAACAATTAATGATGATAGTTTGTGCTAGTCTCATGTAGACTTTAAACATGCTAGACTTGAAATCATTAGTAAATGAAGACTTGTGCTAATCTCAAGTAGATTTTAAATATGCCGAGTTGGATTTTATATAGGCTAAGTATTCGCGAATCTCTTTCTTAGAGATTTTAAATTGCGAAGAACGAGAAATGATAGTGTTATTTATAAGTCATGACATTAAACGTAGAGTAGTTGGTTCTCTTTCAAGCTCATAAGTGTTAATTGTGGCTTTTTCTCCCATTAGCTTGTTTCACCTTTATATATAAATGTTTAATAAATAGAGTTGTGCGGTTTTTTGGTTAATAATTAGCTAATAGAAGTTTTCTTTAGTTCCTTTGTGATTAGGATGAGTACACATCAGGAATACTTAATTTGGCATACTATATGTATCACATTAATAAATATTTTGCTTATTCCTTAAAGAGCCTTAGGGTATATGGGATAAGTAGAATTCAATAATAATCTGAGACTGATAAAAGTTTGCTGTATCTTGCCGGCTCACAACCGATGTTACAGCCTTCTAAAAGGTCGAGGAAGTTACCGAAGTCGAAATATGTTTGCTACATCTTGTCGGAGGCGTGGCCGATGTTGTAGCCTTCTAAAGGACTAAGGTATAATAATGTTGCTTAATTTTTGTGCCTTAAAGAGCCTAAGGGTATATGGTGCAAATAAGATTGGTCCATTTATGTCTTAAAGAGCCTTAGGGTATATGACATGAATGGTGCCTTGCTTAAGTAGCCTAATAAAAGCCAAATTTTGGTTGCCTCGATGTGGACTTTAATCTTGATGACATTTGATCTTTTGAAAAGGGCTAGGAGCTAATTATTGCGTTCTTAACCATTACGCTTTATTTTTGGAATTAATAAATATCGAAACAAAAGTCTTAAAGAGCCTACGGGTATATGACTTAAGTAAAATCTTGAGATACAAAAGTAGGATTTGCGGGAGGAAAAGTAAGTACACAATTAATATTTATGAGTAGTGTTAGTGTCATGACTTGTAATTAACAATGATCTTGTTTTTAAGCTTAGCATGGGAAAAGTGAAAAATCGGGGATGATGAAGTTATCTTTTAGACACTTAATTGTGCTTTTTGTTCTATGATCCTAAAAGTTACCAATGAGGTAATGAAAACAATACATTATGTCAACACAAATAAGTTGTAGTTAGGAAGTTAATTATCAAGAAAAATCATAAAAAGAGAAAAATCTTTGAAAATGGGAAATCGGGTGTTTTATAACTTGTGATCTCTTATCTCTCTCAAACAAAAATCTTTGCTACTTTTCAAAGGTTTAGTTTGGGGAAGTTTCGAGGTATTTGGTTATAAGGCATGTGATATTGCGTGAGGACACACAATCGTTTAGTTTGGGGAATTTTGATAAGTGTAGAATACACATATCCGTTTGTACCTAAAATAACCCAATTAAACCCAAAACAGACCAAAAATGGCAAAAATATGCTTGTATTTGTGTTTTGTGTGTGTAGGTACGGATATATCAAAAATCACAAGAAAACAGTCAAAAGCAAGCAATCACGGACACGAGAATCAGAAGAATACAAAAAGAAGCCAAAGAATCAAAGCCGAAGCCAGAAAAGTCAAGCCTCAGTCAAATCCAGTCAAAGAAAAGTCAATCATTGGTCAACAAAAGTCAACAAGTCCCACAATATTCCTTGGTCCCTCAAAGTTTCACAAAAATACAAAAATAGCCCCTCACCTCTAATTGGGCCTTACCCGGATCTAATAAACCCATTACTAGCCTACTTCCTTTTCTAATAAACCACAAGGACTGATTTTGAAATTATCGAAAGTTATCTATAAAAGAAAATAGGAGAAAGAACATAAGGGCCAAATGTGCTAATATTTCAAAGTATAACAGTTTTAACTGTCAAAAATGGGCGCGAAACCCATTTACTGTTCATCCATCGTCCCACCTTTCACCCCTATGGTAAAACAAAGGGCAAATAGAAATTGATGGGCAAAGAAGACAATTCAAGAGCTCACAAGTATAAATGAAGGGTTAAATCAGTCTTATCAAGGCATTCATTAGCCCTATCTCAAGCTTGCCTTACACGTAGCAATGGAGAAAGTACAATGGAATGTGGGTTTTTGTGCTAAAACACTCACAAAAGAAGCACAATGACATCCAAAAGAGAATGACATGCTGGCAATCCTCAGGTGTCCACAAATGAGATCCAACGGCTCAAGAAAGAAATCAACAATGAAAGAAAGATCAAGGGTAGATGATCGATGAAGGCAATGGGCTAGAAGGTTCTTTGTTCAACTATAAATAGGGCCTCACCTCTCACACACGAAAAAAAGGAGTTTATTAAAGAAAGATCAAGGGTAGATGATCGATGAAGGCAATGGGCTAGAAGGTTCTTTGTTCAACTATAAATAGGGCCTCACCTCTCACACACGAAAAAAAGGAGTTTATTAGTCGTTTTTAAGTCTAGTTTAATTTAGTATTTTTCTTAAATGTAATTTACCTTAAATGATTTGTAATTTCCTTTTTAAGTAATGTAATCAGTTTCTTTAATTAATGAAATTCAGTTTTTAGTATTTTAAATCTCATTTTTAAGCTCTCATCTAAGTCATAAGCTCTCTCAATAAGCTAATAAAGCTTATTTTAATTCAGAATTAATCTTACCTAAACCTTAAATCAATTTAACTTACATTTATCATGGACTTTATTGGATATGAGCTTTTTTGGAAGGGGATCTTAACTTGGAAGAGATCCCAAGGACTTATACCCTAGCTTATTAATAAGTTAGGGAGCTTGTAGCTGCCCTATTGGGAACCTTTTGTTTAGCTAAAGTTTCAAGTAAGTTTTCATTTAAAAGTTTAGATCTTTGATTTTCATATATTTGTCATAAATCACCTAAAAAGCCAAAAATATTAGATAACATAGTATTAATCTTTAATTTTTAGTTAAATTTAACTGTCAATTCATGTTTATTAAGCTTGTTTTAAGCTAAAAATCATTTGGTAGTCAATACTTGTTCATTAAATTTCACTTTAAAAGTTCTTCTCAAATCTGTCTAGTATCTTAAGGAGTGTTTGGTTTAAGTGTATTTGACCTCTAAAAGTCAATATTACTTGTGCAATTTGTTTGAGTCAGCTGAGTTTTCATTTAAAATCAGTAGCTTAAGAGTTTTTAAAAGTTAGTTTGCTTATTTTCCAAAAAATATGGCTGATTTTCTTTGTTTTTACACCAGGGCAATTTTTCTTAAACTCTTGGCTGAGGAACTTTAATCTGAGCCCTCAAAGGCTTAGATCTTACTTGCACTTTGTTTATACACTCTATTTGAGTGTGTTTAAGTGCAGGATTTCCCTTAGGAAGCCTGCACTTTTGAGTTGCACTTGTGCATAGTGCACCAGTACTAACAATAAGTTAGTACTGCTGTCACTTTTGGCTTAAGATTAAGCCAAGTAATCTTAGGACTTAGCTTTTCAAATTAAGGTAGTATATAGTTTAGAGGTAGCTTAATATAGATTAGGTAATAGATTTAGATTTATTGCTTATTAGTTAGCTTAATTTGCTGCCAAAATTCACCAAAGTGCACCAGTACTAACTAAAAGTTAGTACTGCTGTCACAAGTTAGTACTGCCACCTTTGGCTTAATTTTTAGTTAAGTAAGAATAGGATTTAGGATCTTAGATTCAAGTAATATTAAGTCTAGTTATAGCTTATTATAGATTTAATCTTAGTTTACATTTTCTAGCTTATTTTCCTAGCTTAATTTAGCTGTCAAAGTCAGTAAAAAACACTCAATAAGAGTGTTTAGTTTAGTACCAAACCTTTAGGGTTGACTGTATATTTGATTTTGAAGCTCTTGCAAAGTGATCTGCAGGAACCTTAGTGTTCCTGGTTGTCACTTTTCAGTTTCAAAATTTTAGTAAGGTATCTTAGGTTTTAGCTTTTAAGGTTCAAGTAGCTTATAGAGTAGATGTAGCTTAATATAGATTAGGGCTTAGTTTTCATTTTCTTGCTTATTTCCTAGCTTAAATTTGCTGACAAAAGTCAGCCAAAAAGCTAAAAAGCCAAAAACAGTTGCAGTTAAGATTTAGCTTCTAAATTTTGATTTCTAGCTTAGAGTGTTTGATTTTATGATTTGGATTTATAGTCCACAAGTAGTTTAGCTAAGTTTGCAAAGGCTTAAGGTCTGAAATTGCTTTTTGAGCATTTGAGCTTATATAGTTTTTGAGCTTATTGCCTTGTTTCCTGAGTTTACTACTTTCATCATCATTTTCAATTATCTTTAAGTATTTTCAGTTCAAAGTTTTTTTCATAATCAGCTTAAGCAAATCATAAGCTTTTCAGAACACCTTTTGCTTTTTCATTTGAGCTTAATTTGAGTAGTTTACAGCTGATTTAGTAAAACCAAGGGTAAACCCCTACATTCTGTAAACAGCTTATTGATAAGCTGTTTTTGAGCTTATTATTGGTTTTTAGCTAATAGTATTTTCATTAAAGTTATTCACACCAGCTTGTTTTCAAACTTTGCTTTTATAAGTTTTCAATAATAAGCACTTTTTAGGACTCAACTTATTTTGGGCTTAATTGGACTAAACTTGTAATCGGGTTGGGCCTCAGGGTAGGAAGTGTAACTTTTAAGTTTTAATTGTTTTCTCAGTTAGTCCTTTGTTTTGCATTATTAGTCCTTTAAGGACTTGCATAGTTAGTCCTTAGTTAAGTTTCTTTGTTAGTTTAATAATTTTAATAAATAATTAGGTTTAGTTTTTAATTAGTTTAATTAAACTTTAATTAAAAAGTAAAAATTAGGGCTTTTATTTTTATAAAATTTCTCATCTTTTTCTTTTTCTAGTTAACTTTTTATAAAAAAATTTAGGCTTATATTTTTAATAGTTTTATAATTTTTAAGCTTTTAGTTAGTTTAAATTTTAAAAAATTCATATCTTAAAATCTAAAAAGTGAAAAATAGTGATTCATTTTTCTAAAACTTTCTTTTACTTTGTTTTATCTAGGAAAAATATAATTTCAATTAATTTTTATTTTTATTTTTTAGGATTTAATTAGATTTAAATAGTTTTTAATTAATAAAAAATTCAAAAATAATCAAAAAAAATATTTTTCTTTTTCTTAAAAATTTCTTTTATCTTAATTTAGGTTTAGGAATTTAATTTGCATTTTTAGGACTTAATTTTGATTTACTTGTTAAATTGTCGCGTTTTATTTGTTTCTCGTTTACCTTTTTAAGTGCTTAATTATTTTTAATTGTTGCTATATATCATCAAAATATCTTTGTTCTCATTCGAATCATAATCAAAACTTAAACGAGGTTTCAATTGCACTAGTCGTTGGGGAAACGACCCGGGTGATCATTCTTACCCGGTTTAATATACGTATTATATATTATATTATATATATATTTTTGAGAGTGAATTTTCCTTAGGGAATTTTCTTAATTGCTCTTTGAATTATTATTATATTGTGATATATTTTACAAGTATATAAAACACACAATCATGGACCTTATGTGAGGCTAATGATTCCTAATCCAGACGACACTATGAAACAAATACTTGCACCATTGTCCAAAATGACTGCATGCAACAAGAGTCAATACATTTTTGATGTGAAAGTCATGAATTATCTTCTTCAATCAATACCAAATGATATATACAATTTAGTGGATGCATGTAAAAATGCTAAGGAAATGTGGGAACGAATCAAAAGATTGATGTTTGGTTCTGATGTTACCAGTCATGTGAGACACTTACGTCTTATGGATGAGTTTGACAAGTTTGCAGCAAAAGAAGGAGAATCATTAGAATATGTGTATGAAGGATTGACAATGCTTGTGAATATTATGGATCATAATAATGTTCGTCCTATCCCAGTGTCAATCAACACCAAGTATCTCAATTGTTTGCAACCCGAGTGGAGAAAATATGTCACCATGGTTCGTCACTATTAAACTAGAGATACAATTTCATATAATGTGTTGTATGATTCTTTAGTATAATTCGAACCATATGTTCTAGCATCCAAAGCAAAGAAAGTTGCCAAAAATCATGATCCATTAGCCCTTCTTGTTCATTCAAATGCTTTTCATCACAATCTCATGCAAATTCTTCTTGTCACACATCCTTCATTAATTGTTGATTATGAAGATGAATATCAAGGGGAGTTACAAGGGGATTCTCAAGAAGACAAGCTTACAACTGCCATGATGTTATTAACTCGAGCAATCACTCAGAAGTTCTCTACACCTACCAATAATCGTCTTTGTACTTCATCAAACATAAGGAATCAAGCTGTGATTCAGGATGGTCGAGTTGACATACAAACCAAGAATGAAGGTTATGGTGGCAACGGTAATAAGAATGCAGGGAGATAGAACAGGAATCAAGCATTTAATGAAGGAACTATGAATGATGAAAGAAATCAAATTGTTCAGCGTGTTCCACGAACTGAGTCAACTTAGGGAAAGGAAAATGTTTAGTGTTATAACTGCAATGAAAAAGGCCACTATGTCCGTGATTGTCAGAAACCAAGAGTTCGTGATGCAAAGTACTTTAGAGAACAAATGTTGTTAGCTATGAAAGATGAAGCCGGAAGCAACCTCAACAATGAAGAAAATGATTTCTTGCTCAACAATTCATATAGAGAAGAAACACTGGAATAGTTAACTGTTGCAGTCATGTTGATGGCTCGAATTCAACCAGCAGATGGTAATACTGAGACGGTGCCATCATATGATGCAAAGGCTGTGAGTGAGGTAAATGCTTCATCCAAGGTTCATGAAAAAGTGAGCCATGTGAAATGTAAAACTATTATTCAAACATCTGATGATGATCAAATTGATTCTAATATCATATTTGATGATCCTTATGTAGAAAATAACGGTGGCATGTCTGACCATGATTCAAATGCTCATGATGAATATCATGAAATTCAAAGGCTAGCATATAATGTTCAAAAAGAAGCTGAAAATAAAAAAATGATTAAACAATGAGCTTAAAAAGCAAAATATGTTGCTACAAAAGGAGCTTAAGACATGTACGGATCGGGTTAAAATGTTTGAGTCCAAAACAATTCAATGTTCAAAATATAAAGAAACATGTGAAGAGTTAGAACGTAAATTAAAGGCTGATAAGGACACCATTGAGCGAATTTTGAAAGAAAAAGATAAAATTCAAAGTGATTTCTTTAAAATTGAAAATGAAAAGATAATAATTTAACATGAAACTCAGTTAGCTAAAAAGGCTTTCAAAGAACGAGAAAATCGGTATCTTGAAGATATTGTTGATCTCGAAGAGCAACTGAGTTCTCATGATCAAATTGTTTATAAAATGGGTCAATTGATTCAAATAATTCACATGATTGAAAAGACACCAAATAAAGTTTATGATCCTTTTCTTAAAGCTGGATTGGTTACAAGAATCCCGAACGTCTCAAGAAGGCCATTGCAGCACAACCAAAAATGTATGATGGTGAAATGCTTCATAGTGCTAAATTAAACATAGATTCAACTGATTCAGAGGAAACTTTAAAGGATGCGGAAGAAAGTCGATTGAAAATGAGAAACAAAATGGTTCAAACTTAACTATGGAAAATTAAATGCACTTTATGAAACATTTATTCCTCAACAAGATTTTTTTGTTGAACAAACATATTTTTCAATTTCTTCTACTTCTAATAATGGTTCTGAGTCAAAAAAAGTCACATCGGATTTACCCATTCCAAAAATGCAAAAAGAGAATAAATTGTTAAATTTTTTTGACAAAATGGGTGTTGAAATTAATGGTTTATGAACAAGGATTGATAAAACTCTTTTAGAAGACCGACAACAAAGATGGATGTTTGACAGTCAAAATTCGTTAAGAGAGTTTTATAAAACTGATGTAATTCCGATGTCTGCTTCTTTGTCAAAGAATTTGAAAGAACTTAAAGAAGAACTCATTCAAGAAGTACAAGAGATGTTAAATATTATTGAATCAATGGAACAGAAAGTTAACGGAAAATCCTCAAAAGAAAATATTCTTCAAAATGAGATCGATCGACTTTTAGAAGTATCCTTGACAAGTGACATTCGAAATTGTATGTTGATTTCTGTGGAAAAACAGAAAAATGAGTTGTTAAATGCTGAACTTGAGAAAAGTTCAAGTGACTCCAACGATATCTAAGCCAATTTACTCAAGCAGATCAAAATTCTTGAAAATGATTTTAAGCGATCATAAGCTCAAAGTATTGATTTTGACCTCAAATTACAACATCAAAAAGTGAAAATGGCTTGTGACGTCTCTTGGAAGTTAAATTGTCAACAATAAATGATGAGAACGTGTTGCTAAAAACTCAAGTGGATTATGTTAAAGAAAGAGAAAATATCAAACTTGAATATCAAAAGCTTTTTAATTAAATAAAAGCAACACGGACTCAACATCAAAAAGAGCTTGATGAGTTAATTGAACATGTTAATCAAAAGACACATGCTTATGCTGATGTGCGTGCTCAGAATCAAGATCTTTTAGTAACAATATCTGAACTCAAGAATAAGCTTCAAACCGTTGACAAGGGAAAGACTGTGAATACTAAGTTTGACAAATCTGAGACCTCAAGAACACTTCTTTGTGTCACACCATTGCCTAAAAACATAGTCATGGATTTGGGCGTGTGTTTGTGATTTTGTCACCTTTTCTGGAATATTGGTATCGATAGAGATTGAAAAGAATGATGAAACCCTTAATCCTTAAATTTACCTTTTTAGACTTGTTACGCCTTAGCTTTAGTGGTGAAGATGTGTATCCTTGCCAAGCTTATGATAGAATATTCGTCATGACCGAGCAATTGAGTGAATTACTTAAATGTTACCACATAGATTAGTTTAGTGATTTGAGTGTTTTCATTTTCCCTATTCGTGAGGTATTTGGTTGTGTGCCAGTAAATAAACGAAAAAGTTGCTTTAAGGAAAAATCTTAAACCTTGGTTTGAGATACATTTGTATAAGTTTTATAAAGTCTGCTTGAGGACAAGTAGGATTCAAGTAGGGGGATATTTGATGACTTCAAATAACGTCACTTTTATAGCATCATTTATCCCATTTAAAATGCTCGTTTTACATTATTTATGCATGAATTGGTACTTAATCGTTTATATTTGTTATTTGCAGTAAATATGGAGCAATTGGTGAAGTTTAACTAAAAGGCACGCATTTTGGATCTTAAACGAAGAAATCATGAAGAGCACTGTTCTGACATTCTATATGCCGTATCCATCAAGGAAGATACGTCGTATCTATGCCTTGACTTCACAAGCAACCACGAAGATATGAAGACCAATACGCCGTATCTAGAAGACCCTATACGCTGCATCGAAGATAAAGTATTGAAATATTCTGGATTATTATAATTGTGGTCTCCACTCTAAGAAACCCTAATACGCCGTATTGAACTCCTTCAATAGGGCGTATCGACTTAATTCTAGACCCTATAAATATCGAACCCTAATGACGAATTTAAGATGGCAAAACATATACTGAAGACTGAGAAGAAGGCATTAACCACCAGGTTTGACTTTTAGAAGAGAAGAGAAACCATGAAGGTCTCGCGACACCCTTTAATCCATAGGAAACCCTTATAAATTCTTATACTCTAAATACGCGTTCGATTGTTTGTATCGTGCATTATAGTTTTCTTTACCTTAATCGTTCATCTATGACATTTGTATTGGTTACAATTGTTATTGGCTAATACCTTTAGGTATTAGCCATGTTTATAATAATTTAACGTTCGATTGTTTGTATCGTGCTTTATAGTTTTCTTTACCTTAATCGTTCATCTATGACATTTGTATTCGTTACAATGGTTG
>BQNB010076717.1:8976-31073 GCA_026074375.1 Tanacetum coccineum
TCCAGAAAACTGACTCTTTGGTTTTGTTTTTACTTTCATTCATTCACAGTCAACACACGACCACCAACAGCAACCAAATTTACAAACATTATGAAGATCACTGTAATGACACCTGACGAACAAATCCTTACTTTAGAAGTCGATCCTGATGAATCTGTACATCCTTTTTTCTAATTAGTTTTTCTTTCTTTCTTTCAATTTTTTTTTTATTATTATTAATTTTGATTGTTGTTTCATTCACAGGTTGAAAATCTCAAAGCACTACTTGAAATTGAGGTTACTTTCTTAATATTTATTTTATTTCTTGTTTGTAAATAAGCTAATAAAATGTTTCTGTAATAAGCATAAGCCAGTTCAACTAAGCTTCTCCAAACACCATGCCGAATTTTTTTTAAAAGTAATTTAGCGAGTGTATGAATTAAGAAAGTGTTGACCGGTTTCAATTGCGTATTTACTTTGAAATAAGCAAACAAGCAGTTTTGTCACACACTCCAAAATACTTATTTGCGTATAATAACAATTCGGGGATACCTTTTAAATTGCTTTCTATAACCGAGCATCTGTCTTCAAATTAATGTTATGTGTTTACAATAAGCAGTCTCAAGTGCCACTTCAGCAACAGCAGTTGCTCTACAATGGAAAGGAGATGAGGAATGCCGAGACATTGAGTGGTCTTGGCGTCACTGATGGAGATTTAGTCATGATGGTTTCGTCTTCAAGGTGCAATTTTTATTTTATATAACTTATCTGACTGCATTTCTTTTATATCCTGCTACGTTGTGCCATAATTGTTGTAATTTTGCCGGCGTCTAATTGAGTATAGAAATTATATAAACGCATTGTCATGTGAAATTTCGGCTATCAATTGATCCATTTGGGATATGGTTTGTCAAGTCAAATTATAATATTTGCTACAAGAGAAACGGGTCAAATTAGGTAGAATAGGCTGAAAGTCGTCTAAAGTTTCAAATGTTAACGGCCACTTAAGTTATTGTATTTAACGGAGATGATCACTATATTTAACATATACACTCTTATTAGAAACTGTGAGTCTGTGACACACAATAGTTTATAGTTCAATCTGACTGACATATTTCAACCCCTACTAAAAGTCTATAACTACCAGAAGCGTTTTGACCTGTTACTTGATCGGCTTAAGCGGCCTAGATTGCCACCTCGTATCACCTAATTAATTGCCTATTAGATTTAAGTTTAGTTGTTACATACTTTAGCTGATATGTTTGTATGGGATATATGTTTTTTGCCTCTTGGAATTTCTTGATGTTTAACAGATGAAATCATTACCATCATAGAATATTATCATTGATTCTTTAATGCTTTAGCATCAGTTGACCTCCCATATGCATTTCTCCTTAATCATATTCACCATTTTGTATATTTTCTCTATTTTCAAATGAAGAAACTCCATTGGAATTTCTTGATTTTTTTTTGGGTAGAGGAGGACGTTACCTACGGCAATTTTTATATTGCTAATTAATACCTGAGGTTTGAAAATTCAGGAATGAAGTTACTAGCAATGAAATTACTTTAAATCCAGATGGTTCGGCTATAAATCCAGCCGCTTTCCAGCAACAAGTGCGGAATAATTCAAATATGATGGCCCAATTGTTTCAGGTAAAACTAACATATATCACTTCTCCAGTGCATTTATGCTGTGGAGTTACTAACCATTGATTTGAATAACAGAGTGATCCTGAGTTGGCACAAGTTATCCTTGGGAACGACTTAAATAAATTGCAAGACATCTTACGGGTGCGCCACCGACAGAGATCTGAACATAATCGACAAAAGGAGGAAGAAATGGTATATTAATAATTTAGGAACACTGTTGGCCTTTTGGTTTTATGCTTTATTAAATCTATGTTTTTCTTTTAATCTTAAAGTTTTTTTGTGTATTGTATTTGATAGTTTTGTTCATGGTATGTTGTTTGTCCACCACATAGGCGCTACTTTACGCAGACCCTTTTGATGTGGAAGCACAAAAGAAAATAGAAGCTGCAATCCGCCAGGTTTGTGATTATATATCTTCTAACAAATGAAAATTGCAATCCGCCAGGTTTGTGATTATATATCTTCTAACAAATGAAAATTGCAATCCGCCAGGTTTGTGATTATACTAAAATGTCCTACTTTGTAGAACTTCGTACAAAATAACCAAATAAATCACTATATATTTTCATTATTTCCTCGATTATGAAAATTACCCAAAATTTGCCACAGAATTGATCTGTCCCAAAAATTTCTGCATAATTTCACAGTATATCAAAATAATCCGCCAAAGTTTTATAGTATTTTTAATAAGACGAGAAAGTTCTGCAAGAATCGTTATTTAGGTGAATTTTGGTGCTTTGAGAATTCACGAATTATGGGTTACATGTATTATTTTCCAAAAAAGTAGATCATTTTGTAATTTAGCTTACTCATTAGCAAGTTTCCCAACTTTATGTATGTGGTTCATACTCATAGACCCATTACGTTTCCTTATTGAACCTTGTTCCAGTTTATGTATCTATGTGGTTACCAATTACAGACACATTTGGCTTATTTATTAGGGCTTTAATCCTCCATGCTTCGCTAAATTAGTGGGAGCTCCAAATTAGTTTGAAATCAATATGTTGCTCATGTACCCTACTTCTTTGTCACTTATATTTATTTTCTCTCTTTTTTTTGTTTTGTATATGAACCTTTAGTACTCGTATTATCTATTTGATATATGTCATGATATCTTGTTATTTTGACTTTTGAGTTGGTGCTCATTATTTTACAGAAAGGTATTGACGAGAACTGGGCTGCTGCATTAGAACACAACCCTGAAGCTTTTGCAAAAGTGGTATGGATAATTTACTTTATGCAGCAAAACTTTAATACTCTAGCTTATTGTAAATAAATATTTTCTTGATCTACTTTTCAGGTCATGTTGTATGTTGACATGGAAGTAAATGGCGTTCCCTTGAAGGTAACAACTAGAGTTGGCAATTTGAGACCCATTGGTTAAAGTTGGTCAAGATGGGTTAATATCTATTAGGGGATGGGTCTAGTTGGGCCTCCCTAAATATTATAGATGGGTCTAATTGGTTATTTGATAGAAAGGGTAATTATATAACAATTAACCAGCGGGTAACGGGTCAATTCTTTTTTATACTTTTTTTTCACTTTTCTATATTATACTCAAAATACTTTTTTGTTTTGAAAATAGACGGGTCAACCTGACCAAAACCCATCTAGACCCGGACCCATTTAGACCCATGTTTCTAGAAGACCCATCTAGACCCGGACTTGTCTGGAACCAAACCCATCTAGACCCGTGACTCGACCCACAGATTTTGCCATCTCTAGTAACAACTCTATAAAAGTTATCACATTTTTGTTATTCAATTTATTCTCTAACCCTTGTGGATCATATGCATAATCCGCACATACAAGTGTTGTTAAACGAGTACTAATCTAGGTCCTTTTATTAATATCCAGGCTTTTGTTGATAGTGGGGCCCAGTCAACTATAATATCGAAAACCTGTGCTGAACGTTTGGGGTATGTAGCTTTTTTCTCATTTTTGAAGAGACACTTTCTGTTACAACTATGAACCCTATTTTCAGATTTTTCGATGAGAATCCATTTTCAATAAATTCTAGTTTCTAATCCTTAATAAAGATAAAACCTTATTTAATAAAGTTTACTTATCAACATCATAATAGTTAAATAATAAGACAATTGAGTCTGATACTAATACTAACATCTTTGTATGCTAATAATAATAATAATATTTATTAAAATGTTGACTTATCATGTACTGCAACAATTTTATTTAAAATTTCTCGGAAAATTTATAAGTAAAGATAAAGAGCTCTTAATTGAGCAAACTACAAAGTTATGATTACAATATTGTAGAGTTTGGGCACTATAAGGTGTACACAAATAAGTCAAATATTATTTTCCTTAATGCATTTAGTTAGCTGTAAAAGAATTTTGTGGTAAATCATTGTTTCATGGAGTAGATGGTCAGAGGTAAAACTTTATTGAAGTCATTAATGATGTAGGAAATTGCCTTACGGTTTAAAGATTGTGTATTATGTAATTAATAAGTCTATAATTTACACAATGGAATTGCTTATCCGTACCACAATCTCCTTTTCAGATTGCTTAGGCTTTTAGACCAACGTTACAAAGGCATTGCTCAAGGAGTTGGTCAGACAGAGATTCTTGGCCGTATACATGTTGCTCCAATTAAAGTAAGAATCTTTATAAATACGTTTCTTAGTCTATATATTATCCACCAGTTTTTGTAAATATTTTTGATTTTTTTTTTGATAAATAAATATTTTTGATTTTGAATCATTGTAGATTGGAACAATTTTCTATCCCTGTTCCTTCTTGGTTTTGGATTCTCCAAATATGGAATTCCTCTTTGGATTAGATATGCTGCGTAAGCATCAATGCATAATTGATTTGAAAGATAATGTCTTAAGAGTTGGCGGAGGAGAGGTTGCTGTACCATTTTTGCAAGGTTAAAATTCTTATCTGTTCTTCTTTTTCGTCATTAAAAATGTAATTTTGTTTTGACTATTCTATAATATTATAAAATCGTATAACTTTGTATGTTAAATTACAGAGAAGGACATTCCAAATCGTTTCTTGGACGAGGAGGGGCAATTGAAGGAAGCCTCTAGCTCTGGGCCTCAAGTATGATAGAATTTAAAAATCTCTCTTAAGATAGTATTTAATCTGTCTGATAAATCGATTTAAGAGGTTAAAAACATTTAAAATAACTTATTGGGCCACTTTTAACCCATTCGTTTGACATTTTTCAAAAAAAATTTTAACTTTAAAGTTTGACGCCTTTGACCCATGGGCTTTAAACCCGGTATGAATAAAATCTAACCCAAATTGACCTATTTTCATGTAAATGGGTTGAACTTGCCACAATGCCACCCATTTGTTTCAAATTATATTCAGTTTTATTGATACATTCTCATGTTGTATTAAGAGATGATACATTCCCATGTAGTATCAAGGGGTTACATCACATACAATTTTACAGATGTCTTCTATAAAATGTATGTTTCAGGGTACATCCGGATCAACACCACCATACAGCGGTCAATCTTCTGGTTAGAATAATTTCCCATGCTATGTAATTATGCGTTGATATTTGCTACAAAACCACCTTATATGAGCATTGGATGATGGTAGATCAAGTTCATCGTTTTCAATTCATGACTCGTGAAAATTGCAATGTTTAACAGATAGTCTCACCGAAGAAATTGGTGGACCCAAAACAATATTGTCATTATTGTATTTATAAAGCAAATTTTTTTATAATGGCAACTTACTTTTTGAGATGACCTAAAACAAAAAATTTCTTTTGTTATGCGCCCAACATGGTAATTATGTTTTTTGTCTCAAACTGCAGGACCTGTTGGTGGCGGCACTACACAGGTGAATATCATTACTTAATAAAATCACATTAATCTCTCAATATGGCTTCAAGTGAACACTAAACATAAAATACCCAATGGGAACTACAAATGTAACTACATTTACCGGGGAAACCCTTTACCCAAAAAAAAAAAAACCTACAAATGTAACGGGCTTCAATGCTAATGTATGTTTGCGTGTTCAGGGAGCTGATTTTGAAGCCAAAATTACAAAGCTTATTGAATTAGGGTTCAGTAGAGATGCAGTTATACAAGCGCTTAAGTTTTTTGATGGCAATGAGGAACAAGCAGCGGGATACCTTTTTGGTGGATAAACCTGGTGTCCGTACTTTCAATTTTTGAGTTTATTTGCAATCAGAATTTTTTGTTTCCGGCGATTCAGAATGTACTTTGTAACATTATTCTTCCTTTTTCCACATTCAAAGGTGTACTTTGTAACATTGAATTTGCTGGTCAATGGCCAGCTTGAGAACAGTTCCGGTTTATACATGTAGACATATAATTTAAGTTCATCATTGTGAGTAAGCCATGGTTCTTCATTCTTGTTTATCTTACCGTTTATTTACGGATTTATAGGACATGTCTCTCTTCAGTGTAGACTATTATGTTTAAGTAGGTCAAAGAATGGAGTTTTTTAACAGTTCACTTATAAATGGATGGATTGAAAATTCGTGTTATCTTTTACAAGTGAAATAATGAAAATTTAGCTTAAAAGGTAATAATGTCGTTGAAATTCACCACCCTGTTACATAACAATGTCATACCAGATCTTGCAAGAATTGCTGATAGTTGTTCTTAACAATGTTTACTTCTGGAAAGGATAAAGATACTTGGTTACTGAATTTTAAAAGTAGTGGTGTTTTGACCAAACAGTTCAAAGGGTAAGTAACTAAATAAATCACAAAATAGTTTAAGATATTAGAACAAGTTAATCACAGAATTACGTCAGCACTATAACCATCTTCAGCGTTAGCATCAAAGCAGTTCAATGTTTCATATGATAAACTTTTTAAACTTTTTCGAACATAAATTATTTCAACTTAGGACAAGCTTTCCAGAAGCTAGTAGGACAACACCAAACTGTGAACTACAAGGAAACAGAACAAAGATAGAATAAATTAGATAAGGGAACAACTAAATCACCAATTTTCCTAGATTCTTCTTCTGTTGGACAGAGTTGGTCGCTCGATCTTCGTTTTTGACATCTCATATATTTCTGTGTCTTTAGGCAGTTGGCTCCTGTACGATGTCCTCCTCCTATGCATATATTTTTTTTTGGGTAGAGGGGATTACCCCGGTAAAATGAGCAATGTAAAGTAACAAATTCATTCTCTCTTTGGTGAAATATACAGCAATGATGGCTTCCAAATAGCATGTCAACATATCTAAATAGGTTTACAGTTCATCTATCTGGAAAGATTATTTTGTGGTTATGGCCTAAATTTTAAATCAAATTTCATCAACTTAATTGTCATTGAATTTAAGAAAATATGTTTTTACCTTTTGATATAACAAACTTTTATTTCGCGACCCTGTATGTAAATGATGAAAAACATGTCGCCTCATCATAAAAGGTCCGGTTTTACATAACCATATTACATGTTACTGACGTTCACTTGCATATTTCAGTAACAACATCAAAAGGAGAAAGTAATAGTATATCTGGTGACATGTTTATCAACGCTCGTCAATATAAACAGATGTACATATACACCGTAAAATGTGAACAAAATAAACCAATTTATACAATAGAGATAGCTGGAGGTGCAGATTTTGGTTAACTTATAGTTTTAGTATGTATAAGAAAAATAAATTAAGCATTTAACTTACTTGGAATTCCAATGCCTTCTTAAGCTGTGCTAAAACTTCATCAGCTGTTGGTCGTTTTTCTCTATCATCATGTAAGCACTGGTAGGCAATTGTCTGAAACGTAGTCAATGATTTTGGCAAAATATGTTCCTTGATAGCCTCAAACACCATGTTGTCTTGTTTTCCTTCTTCAAAGCGGTCTTTAACATAACTATTTAGAAACCGACCCTCATGTTTGTAAACTGCAAACGTTGATCTCCCACACAAGATCTCAAACAAAACCACACCAAATGAATAAATATCAGATTCTATGGTTAAGAAACCCGAATTTCCAAGTGGGTCTAAGTATCCCGGTGTGCCACAAGCATGATCGATAACATAATCTATTTTCTCAATTATTGGACATATCAAGGCAAGTCCAAAATCAGAAACTTTTGCCTTCCAATCATCAAACAAAAGAATATTAGGAGTTTTGATGTCTCTATTTATCACTTCTTTTCCTTGAACACCTCGATGAAGGAAATCCAACCCGCTTGCAACATCAATGCATATTTTTAGTCGTTTCCTCAATGTAAGACTAGCATCATTGTGATACCTATCAAGACTTCCTTTTGATGCATGTCCATAAACTATGATTTTTTCGTGTGTTTCGTTGGTATAGCCTAAAAAACCAATGACATTCTCATGCTTATACTCGTACGGAATTTGCAGCTCGCTATAAAATTGTTGTTCTCCTTGACCAAGACTTGTATCTAATCGCTTTGCAACAATGGTAGAATGTCCCTCCATTTCACCTTTGTAACCCACCCGAAGCCTCCTCCTCCAATGACATTGTCCACGACTGAAGTTTTGTGTAGCCAGTTTTATATCTTCATATGACATTTTGAGGGGGTCTTATGGTTTTCCTGTAAATCGTGAGACAGTTGATAAAAAACATGTCGTTGATTATACTAATAATTAGCTACTATTAAATAGTTACAATTTTTAGCGTGCAGCTATTACAATTAACTTCCACCGATTCTATATATGAAGCGAAGAGAAAAGATTATCTATATCTATGTTACTTTATAAAGCATTTAGCCAATTTCTAAAATTAGAAGTCTTAAAAAATTAAGTAAAAAAGATTACTAATTATAGAATCTGAAAAAAGTTATTACATTAATACTAGCAGGGTACCCGCGCAATGCGGCGGCGGGTACCCAGTGACAAAATTTTGTGGCAAGCAAACGTTGTTTATTTATATGTTTTTTCTAACAATAACTTTATGAAATAGTGACAAATTTTAACTGTTTTCTTATAGACTTAAAAGTATTATAATACTATATTGTAGCTTAGTTCTATTATTTCATATTAAAATGTGTGTTTTAATAAAGAAAAAAATATATATTGTACACTCATTATATGATCTTATAGTGCACTTAATTTGAAATAAGCAATTTGATATCTTAAAATTGTATCAACAAATGCGAAAAACGAAACATTTATATAGAGCGGATTTATAATTACACTTAGTTGTTGAATTAATTGCAACTCTTAGAATATTAATCTAAATTGATACGATATACAAATATTTTTTCACATTGTATTTACTCGATTTTCAAAATTAGACGAACCACAATATTTTAATTTCCAACCAAAAAGTTGGACGCTCACAAATAATAAGGTCGTTAGTACAACATAGCCTGAGATGTATATAAATCTTTTGTGTTTAAATTTTGTCAAAGAAAAAGTTTAGACAATTTTATTGTGAAAAAAAGATAAAAACAAAACAAAAATCAAAAAACAAAGCAACGTGATTTGTGATTGATAGTCGTGCCTCTTTAGAAACATTTTTTTCCGAAAATATTGCTAAAATGATATAAAATTCCATGCACCCCTCAGTTTCTCTCTATTCAATAGGTAAACCACTCCCTATCATCATCCTAACACACCTTTTTCTCTCTCTATTAAATATTATATCCCTCATAAATCTTGTTTAAGTTTCAACCGCAATCAAGAAATCCCGGTGACATCAAGGCTAGATCCCGATTTTGGTTTTCAGATTCATCTAACAACATAAACCACCAAAATTGAAACAACTAAAACCACCTGATATATTACCAAGACAACCATATATATCCTCAAGACCACCAGATCTACCAACAAAGCACAACAAAACCCGTCATAGTTGTGGCTGATGGTGGCGGCGTAAATGGTGGCAACGAAAATCAGCAAAGGTTGTGGGCGTAAATTGGCCCTGACGTCCATTCACCACATGAACATATTCAAAAGCAAAGCCTCGACAACAACCATCACATATTCACATGTTACACACCTCCCATCTCTCATTTTCTCCTTCTATTACTATCGATCTGTCGCTAAAAATGTGTATATGTTTGTCTCCGAAGATCTAAACCATTATAGGCAAACGAAATAACCAAAACCATTGTAACCCCGCAACAAAAAATCCCACCAAAAACAAACCGAAACCACCAAAACCAACCGAAACCACCTAGCCCACCAAACCACCTATACAACCCAACGATTGTGGTGGTCAGCAAACGGTAATGACGGTGGTGGCGGAAGTGGGTGTGTTGTTAGTGAGAGAAAGGGGTTTATGGTGGTGGCGGTTGTTGTGTTTCGTAAAACTTGCGTGTTTTTTGTTTAGAGAGTGTGTGGTTAAATGGTTTGCATGTGTTTTTGTGTTTTGTTTGAGGTTTTATATCCCGATCTACCATCAAAACCACAAGATCTACCACTAATACCACATATAACTGAAACCATAAAAAGCAGTGGTTTCGACGTATTGTGGCGGAGGAGGATGAGGTGGTGGCGGCCGAAGAGGATGTGATGGCGTATTTGAGAAGATGATTTTATATCCTTGTTATTATGGGATGTTACAATGTTAGCTTTTACAATAAGCTGTATCAATGGCAGCGGTTACAATTTGACTGAATTGATGACAAAATATCAATGTTAGCAATTACAAGTTGACTTTATTAAAAATGTATATGGTGAACAACATTGACTAATATGGTTTGTTACTTTTCTAATAAAGTTATCTTTTTTACTTAATTTTTTAAGACTTCTAAAAATAGAATGAGTTAAATGCTTTATAAAGTAGTAGAGATAAATGTTTTAAAATTTGTAACTTTGTAACACTCCAACATTCATATCCATTTAAAATGTAACGGCCCATTTAAATGTCTTTATAGCCATTCAGTATTGTAACAATCTATTAAAATATTTTTTTGTAACAGCCCATTACACATCTTAATTAACATGTTTATTAGTAACAGCCCATGGCACCGGATATAAAACCCTCCAAACAAACAAACAATTTCATATCATTTTCGTCTTTCTCTCTCAAAACCTAAAATACACACACTTCTTATCTAGCAACCTAATCCACCGCCACCACTGCCAACATGTGTTGATAAAATGGTTTTGGATGGTGTTTTTGGTTTCAAACCTAAAATGATGAGTTGTTTGTGGTTGATACCCATAGGCTCAGGTAAAAAGAGAGAACTCGTAAGCTCGTGTTATTGTTGTAACCTTACAAGCTATGTGTAGTTTGGGTGATTCGTCATTTTAGAAGCACCTTGCTAGCTATTTGCCTATTTCCCTCTGCTTTGCAAGCTTGATAAGGTCTGAGCACGACTCCAATGATGTTCAAGTGACTCCCAATGAAATGCTTAGCTCTTCAGTGGGACCTGTTCTGCTCCACTCATGTTGATACAGTATCTTCAAACCGTGTGTAGTATTGTTATTCTTGTCACTTCTTTTATAATTGTCGAAAATATCTCATAGTTGGCGCGTTCATGTTGATACAGCATTTTGTAAGAATTGTATTTGTTGGCACGTTTGGTATGAATTATGTTTGGCCTTAAGTTTAGCAGTTAACTTCGCGATCCTGCAATTATTTGAATTTGAAGATGTTTTTCAAGTTTTCTATTAAATTTAGGGTAAACTTTATAAATACCTAATGTATTCACCAAACTAAATAAACTCAATATGATTTTTTTATACTTTTTGGTTATGGCGAAGAAATGAGGAAGAGAAAGGGTTTGGGAGGATGGTGGTGGGCCGGTGGAGTATGGCTGTATGGGAGAATGAGGGTTCGTTTAAATATAGATCGCTTAATTTATATTAGTAAAGTTTGTATATCCGGTCTACAAAACAATGTTCTGGTTTTGTTAACAAAGGCACAACTAACATCACTTTTTACCCATGTTATAATACACACAATTAATCCTTTGTCGGCAAAAAAAACAATCAATCTATATTTTCGGTTTATGTCATTTGTATGGAGTGTTGTTGTCAAAGACCCTTAAAATATGAAGGGTCTTAAAGATAAAAGGGTTCACCTAATTAAAAAATGATTTTAAAGAAGGAAGGGTTCACTTAATTTAAAAAGGGTCACGAATAAGACGAAATGATGGATTTGGGTTAGAAGAGAGATTTCAAGTTCTTTTAAGGATGAAGAAGGTTTTACGATAAAGAGGCTTATTTAACTTAAAAAAAAGAGTTTTTAGTTGACTTTTGGTGATCTTAAAATAAGCTATGTACTTACAATTATTTTTAGAAGTCCCCCTTAAAATTTTAACGAACCAAATGATTTTTTTGTTTGTGAAAGGATATAAATTTATTAGTCAATGTTCACCATAAACATTTTAAAATTCACATAAGATTTAATGTATACGTTTTTTTAACTAGCATGCGTTAATAATAGCTCATTTAAAAAAGTTTGTAACTCATGGTCAAAATGAGTTATGAGCATTAATCGGACAATTAATCTCATAACCTCATCCATGAATTCATAGTGGTTACATGATCATAATCATGGTCTTTAAGTTAATGTTGAAGGTCAGGTGGTTACAAACATTTAATGTTGAAACCGCTTATTTAATAATATGTATCTCTACTGCTTTATACAAAAAAGTTGATTTATGAATTCTATATATACATGATTGGCATTGATAATCTATTTCAAAATTTTAATCTAAAAATTTATAACTTCAATGGGTTCTAACATTATGGCTTACACTATTCGATAAGTCAAATCTTCATCAATCGTGAAGGTAAAAATATATTTTTTTGTAAACAATTATGTTCTTAATTTGTAGATCCCTTGTGGATCTTTGATTAGCTTGTTAAAGCTTTAGTTATCTTAGATAAATCTAAAACAACTCTGATAGAAACCTTGTGGTGTATATATAAAGATTATGCGGAATTAATCTTTATATACTCAGAAGAATAATAAGAACAATATAAAAAACACAAGAACTTTCACTATATTAAACGAATCACAAAACAACTATATGTTTTGCCTAAATAACTATGACTTTTCTATCTGTGTGTTCTCATATCTCTAACTATGCCGTAAGATTTCCTTTTATACACTAAGGAAACCCTAATGGGCTTACAAAACGCGTTAAGTGATCATGCTTATCTATTCCTAATATAACTCATGCATATCACATAAGCAGTACTAACAAACTAACTAACAGTACTAATTTACACTAATAGTACTGACAATACTAACTATAACTAGCAGTACTAATATTACAACTAGCAGTACTAATGTTACAACTAGCAGTACTAATGACTTAGTTTATATTCTTCAATCTTTAGCAGTAGTACAAATCTTCAAGTAGCAGTACTAAGTCCATCAGCAATATAAACTTTTAGAATCTTTTAATTCCCAACAATCCTCCCTTATACTTGTGATTTATCTCCAAATCATCAAGTTTCTGGAATTAAATCTTGTTGGCTCTAAGAGGATTCTTTCAAACACTTTAACTTCTTGATCTATTGGCTTCTATGAAGATTTTCTTGACATCTTCTGCTAATGTACTGCACATGATCCATATAATCTCCAAGTCAAAGAATCATGCATATATATTTGTAGCTTCCATAACACATCATCTTTATTTGGTTCAAATAGTCTTTTCAATTCAAACCATAAAGATTTCTCTATATCTTCAGTGGACTCTGCAAATCTAAACCTTTCTTTAACTAGGCTCCATAAAGCAATAAGATCTTCTCTGTCAAATCCTTTGAGCATATCTTCAAAGCTTTGATATGCCACTGTGACGTCTCTGACCCTGATGATTTTTCAATATTTTCTTAAACCTTCTCTTGCTATAACTTTTTTCATTTCTTCCTCATTTAAATTTTGAGCAATTTCTTCATCAGTACTTAGAAATTCTTCAACAGTACTAAAAGATCTCCATCAGTACTAACTTTTGAACTGTCAGTACTTCTTCTTCTGGTGTAGCTTTTGAAAGTCTTGTGAACCTTTTGAAGGGGTAATCTGCTCCAAGATGTACTCAACTTCTTCTGCATGTTATGTCTCTACAACTTCAAATTTAGTTCCTTTCTCCTCTTTGTTGTAGACTTGAGCTGATCTTCCAAATATTTGACCTTTTCCAGATAGTTTGATACACAATTCCGTCAATTCATTAAGTTTCTTGCTGCCCTCATCACTTCCAGGTGTGTAACCTCCTGAGAAAGGTGGATCATTGGACTTTTAGATGCAGCCTCAAACCTAGTTTGAGCATTTACATCCCCAATATGGTAACTTGGCACCTGAGACCACTACCTGAACCAAATCCCAAAGGCCTTAATTCATGAAGTGTTGCCATAGATTGGGTCTTAGTTTATGTTACCACTGTCCTGCTCTGCTTCAAAGCTAGAAGCAATAGTGGCAACCCTTTCCATTCTGTCACCCAACTCCTTATGGACAGCCTCATCACCAACCTTTGTTAGGGGGACCACCAGACTGAGGTACCTTAGTGTCCCGACCGCTTTTGATTTCCCTATGTGTTTGACACCTTTTGTCTAATGCATAATAGACATCACGAGCCTCTCCTTAAACAATACTTTACTTGATAATAGACAATCAATTTTGCTTATCCTGCAAATGTTAGTTCAAAACACAATTCAAAGCATTTTCTTGACTAGCAGTATTAATTTTGAACCCACCAGTATTAACAATTTTCCTACCAGTATTAACCTTTTTTTTCAATAACCATGCAACAACATTCCTCTATTCATCACAAACACACTAGAAAGAACTAAATAGACATGTGAGAATTCACGAGGATCCATATTTATGCATAACTCATGAATGGAAGTCAAATTTGTTAGTCAAACCAAAATACTAATTTTGACTCATTTCTTTTCAAAATTAACCTTAAGTCATCCCAAAAACTTAGTTAAAAGAATAGTTTTTGGCAAACTATCAGCCATCAACAGATTTAATAATTCTCTAGGATTTTCATCAAATCAGCATATTCTTTATAGATCAAATAAACTCTAAGCTCTTAAACCTGTAAAATGTTAGTTCCAAACACAGAGTAATACAATCCATAACATCTTGCATAATACTCATAAAAGAATTAATTTCTCTTTGGGACCCAAGCCATTACTGACTTGACTCTGCCTGTTGGATTAACATATTCAAATTGCTTACAAATGTATGATTTACTGTTTTTGGAGACATGATGTAAAACCTTAAGTTTAGGTCTCCAAACCCAGCATGCTTTGGACTTAACAACATCAATCCCTTGTTCCTCAACAGCACTTGTCACTCTTTTTCCTTTAGCAGTATTAACAGAATTTACCTTGACAGTATTAACTTTGTTATTCAAAATTTTGTTTTTAAGTGCTGTTTGTTGGTAAAAAGGTCTCCTAGATGGTGAATGTAACTTCTGGAAAGCATTTGATCTAGTTTTTGCAACATTTACAAAGGGTTTAGGTGCAGCAGTCTTAATAGGCTTGGCAGCACTAACTGTTGCTGTTGTTCTTGAAGAATTTTGCCTAGCAGTACTAATTGGTACTAGGCCAGACTTGGTTAAAACTGTTGTTGGAGCAAAATTTCTTCTGGAATTAGAGAAATTTTGATGATTAGTCCTCATAGCATTATTCCAAACTGGTCTAACTTCCCTCTGACCAGTCCCTATTTTCACATTGTTCAAAACAGGTTTTTGTACCATCTTTTTATCATGAAAATCACAGTCTTTAATTAGATGGTTAAAACTCCCACACACAAAACAAGCTTTTGGAGTAAACTGAAATCCAACTCCTAATTTCTTAGACATTGGTGTATTCTAGTTAGTACTGTTATTCCTAGGATTTTGACTAATTTTCCTAGGTTGATCAGCTTGCTTAGGTTTTTGAACATTAGCTGATTCTGACACCTTTTCCAAAGTCTCATCCTCATCACAATCAGAAACCCAATCTTTAATTATTGGGGCACTAGAGGTTTTCTTAATCTCATTAGAGGAATTTTCACTAACACTCTTATTAACCTTAACTCCATATCCTTCAAATTCAGGCTGTTTAAACTCCTCAAGACCAGAGTTTGACAAATCAATAGTAGGGGGTGCAAATAAGCCTGTAGGTGGAGGTGGAACAACATTATACCCCACACCTTTTCTATTGTTATCAGATATTTGGCTTCCAATCAATTTATCCAAACTCTTAGAAGCATTTTCAAAATTGTCAATTTTAAACTGATTGCTCTCTTTTTCTTTCTTAAGTCTTTCTATCTGAATCTTAAGAGCATTAATTTCTGATTCATTAAATGAGGCATCTCTTTTAAGAACAACAATTTGATCACAAAGCATACCCTCATTTTTCTTGTAGAAGACTAGTTGTTCTTCCACAGAAGCTAAACCTCTTTTATAGTTGGCTAAATCAAATTCAGACTTATTAAGCTCTATTCTTAAATTATCATACTGAGACTTAAGATCTTCAAAGCTTTTAAGACAAGTTTTAGTGCAAGTTTTGTTATTGTGTACCTCTGAATCTGAGAATGCCATAAGAGCAAAGTTGGTAGGGGTTTTCTCTTCTGTCATAAAGCTCCAATCAAATCCAACTCCATCTATAGCTAACATAGCTTTGGAAGAAGATTCTTCCACATTCACAGTTCTCTCTGAGCTGTCTTGATTTCTGCTCCTATTTTCTTGACTCCTAAGATTTCTACACTCTCTCGCAAAATGTCTCATCTTATGACAATTGAAGCATTCTACCTTTGTCTTGTCATAACCAGCAGTCTCACTTCCATTGATGATAATCTTCTTTCTGGTTCTCTAATAAAACTTTATTGCTTTCATACTTAGTAATGCCAATTGCCACTTCAAATCCATTTCTTCAAGATCATCTTCATGGATTTGCTCTAGGTCTTCATGAACAACCTGAGACCCATTTGGTTGATTGGCCAAAAAAGCATAGATTGTGGCATCACTGAGTCTAGCAGTATTATCTGTAGAACTAACAGTACTACGTGAAGAGCTAGCAGTATTAACAAGAACATTAAATGTATTAACACCATTTGTACTACTAGGAGTTAAAACAAAGGCCACATTTTGTGAATTTGAATTTGAGCTTGAGGTTACACTTCTTTTGACCTCTTGTTCAACAATCTTAAAATTTTTGTAGAGATCATCAAAACTTATTGAGCCCAGATCTGGTTTGTTCCTCCAGACCACAACATGCATGCTCCATTCAGAAGGAAGGCTTCTCAAGAATTTAAAGTTTAGATCTTCTTGAGAGATGTTTTCACCTAATATGGCTAACTGGCTTACAATTTTCTGAAGCCGGGTAAAGATAGAGTCAAGTGACTCTGAGCTAGAAGCATTGAAATTTTCATACATCTGCTTCAGGAGTGTCTTTTGAGTCTTCTTGGTGGCTTCATTACCACCAAATCTTGCTTCTATGGCTTCAAACAGGGTCTTGGCATCCTTGTATTGATTAAAAGTGAGTAGATGCTCACTTGGAAGTGTCATCATCAAAATACTTTGGGCTTTAAGATCATTCTTCTTTTGGATCTTCTCATCAGCAGTAACAGCACCAGGTATTGTTGAAGTAGATGTACCATCAGCGTTTGTAGTGGTTCGTGCTACTGGCTTGAAGGAATTGCCATCCTCTATGATCTCCCAGAGAGCATAGTCTTGAAGTTGAATGTATGACTCTATTCTGAGTCTCCATGTGTCATAATCACCTTGTTAAACATAAACAAATATTCCCAAAATGTAAATGCATCAAATCTTTATAGTAATGACTCCCAAAATGATTAACCACCAATGTATCCTTGTTTCTCGTACCTTATCGACCTGAGAAAAACATGCTTTAAAACGTCAACTATAAATTTGGTGAATTCACAGTTTAGTAAAAGTATTAAATAGGACCACAAATTTCCGATGTGAAGGACATGTAACACAACAATATCTTAAAAGTAATTACGAGTAGCACAAAAAACCATTCACCGAAGCTCGACATATCCTCTGTATGCAATTTAATGCACAAAAGTGCCCCATGTAATGTTCAACCCGCAACATCCAAATTGTTCCGACATGTTATACCTTCGTTGTTTCAGTACCATCCGACAACTGATTACGCTACTCACACCGACACGGGAATTCAAGCCAACTAGAATCTATCAAACATTCGCGCTCGCTAACTAGCAATGGACAATTCATGATAGTGGGCAATAGTGGTTTCGCTACGTTATGTCCAACTCTAATATGTTTAAAAGTGTACTTGCTCCCAAAATGTAAAATGATGATGCTGGTATTGCTCACCCCCAAAGTTTGTAAAACAATGTAATGTATAAAAGCCAAGCGAGGCTATGAACTCACCCGTAAGTGAATGATTGATTATCTAAAGCAATAAGAGCGAATCGCCTTCGCAAATTTTGAATGTAACCTAAGTACTTTATAGTCGTAAGAGTATATATTGTATTTCATATAATTAAAACATCATATGTCGTATAGTTACACCACCACCTAATAGTTTTTATTAATTCTTTAAAAGTTTAAATTAATCATTAACCCGTGCTTCGTTAAATTAAAGTATATATACTTGTACTTGTAAAGAAAATATTATTTTTATTTACTAACGCATCATTTGTAAAAATGTATGATTTAATAATGATATGTCATTATTAATTTAATTGTTTTATAAAGGATTGTATAAAAAATAAAAGTAATGCCGCGAGTTTTAAAAAACTTCAATCTTTATATCGTTTCGAACTTCCGTTTCATACGTTCTTATGTCTACCATAGTCGTCGTATTAAAAAATAATTTTATCTACAACATCAATGTTTATTAAAGTTTAACGCTCTTATGAACAGTAACTTTTACTTTCATTACAGGATTTATAAAATCTATTTTTTATAGAATTAATTATACTATTTGGATTAAAATCAATAACTCGTTCATATAAGTTTTCCTTTCTCTGCGAGATCTTATGTCCTTGGATTCGTAGTAAGATAATTATCAAAATGTTACATTTATAAAATTTAGATCCCGATGACTTCATACATGTTTTTACTGTTCCTGACATTTTTTTTTTATAAAATTAATTATATACAAACTGTAAAATACGTAACTGTATCGTTTATAATTCCGTTCTTTTTATTTTCGAGTTCTTTATTGTCCGTATGGTTCGTATTAAGGAGGATTTACAAATATTTATTTATGGAATTTTTACCTCTGATGAACAGTAACTTTACTGTTCATCACAGTTTATAAAATTGTTTTTATAAAGTTTATTTATATATAACTTGTAAATTCCATAACTTGTTCGTTATAATTCCGTTTTTCGAGTTCCTTACATGCTCACGATCCTTGTAAAGAGAGCCTATTTTTATAAAATAATAAAACATAAGTCCCATAGTTTCGAATTCCAACATAGCCCCTAAAAAAGAAAATTAGGGTTTTTTAATAAACAAGTAGTTTGGTCATTCATTATTGTTTAAAGACCTTCACCTTAATTTCACCAAGTGTTGTACTATAACTCACATGATTAGTCCTCTAAAATGTTCATGTTCATTTGTCCATATGAAATCATCAATTACTATTTATATAACTTTCCAAAATGAATCTATAGGTTGGTGATTAACTTATGCACAATCTGTATACAAAGTACAATGAATGAATGAACATTGAATACTTAAATAGACCTTATAAAATATGGGAATGATGAACACAAGATGTAAACCCTAATCAAGCCTTTCAAAATCAAAACCTAATCAAGAAAACCCTAAATATGTTTTTCTTGATAAATCCTGTGTAAACTCGAATCCAACGTTGCCAACACCTTGAGTAGCTTAGGTCACCTTAGAAGGAACACTAATGCTTGGATTGCCTTTAATGAAAAATTAAAATGAAACCACTAAACACCACAAGTGTGCCATGGGTTTTTAAGGAGGGGGAAAGGGGGTTTCTGCTTTGATTTTGCTTTTAGAAGGTGTAAGAGAGTTATAGTGGACTTAGGACTTCCTTTTATAGCATCTTGGAAACCATGAAACAACCTTAAGTGAAACCATGAGCTTGGAAATAGTTCTAGTACATGTGTAAGAGCTCTCCTCCTCCCAAGGAGGAGGCCACGGTCAAAAGGGGGGGAAGTACACCTTGACAAGCCAATCTTTAGGAATTTGGGTCCAAGGTACAACTTATGTAAGATATAACATGTGTAGGAAAAGAATTAATGAAAGTGTTTGTATGTTATTGCTATGTGTCAAAAAGCTTAGAAATTCCATATTAATTGAGAGGTTATAGGAAAGCAAAATAAGTGAATTTTGGGTATTGGGTATGATCGTGGGTATTTGTTTGAGTATAGGTAGATAAAGGTGCTTCCGGGTACGACCGAATGTAATTTATTGCGAAACGTAAGCGTTTTACGTAACCAACAAAAATAAATTATGAAAAGTTATAAATTATACTCCTAATAATCTTCTAACACTTGCTTGATGTGAACTTTAATTTGTTTGAATTCCCGGTTACAGTTGAACGTTGATTTTTAGTTTACGCGATTTTAAACTATCAGATAATTAATTAAAAAAGCGAACGTGTAATACTCTAAAAATAAATAATGGATTTATTAAAGTTTGGAAAAAATAACCTGAAAATGAGAAATGTTACAGTCTCCACCCGTTAGGAGAGCCTTGTCCCAAGGCTCAAGATGCAACATTCTTCGAGGGTGCGGTTTTTGTGAAGAGGTGCGGATACTTTTCTCGGAACTGATCTTCGCGTTCCCACGTGAACTCTGGACCTCTCTTGGAGTTCCATCGAACTTTGATGATGGGAATACGACTTCGCCTTAGCTTCTTGATCTCACGCTCCAAGATTTCCACTGGTTCTTCAACAAAGTGGAGTTTATCATCAATGTGTATTTCATCTAACGGAACTGCCAATGGCTCGTCAGATAAACACTTCTTTAGATTGGATACATGAAATGTGCTATGAACCCTGCTTAACTGTTGAGGTAGTTCGAGTCTATAAGCAACGGTTCCCACTTTGGCTAACACCTTGAAAGGTCCGATATACCTCGGGTTCAACTTTCCCCGTTTTCCAAAACGCACGACCCCTTTCCAAGGTGATACCTTTAACATAACTCGATCACCAACTTGAAATTCTAGAGGCTTACGCCTCACATCGGCGTAACTCTTTTGGCGATCACGAGCAGCTTGCATTCTGTGCTTAATTTGGACAATCTTCTCGGTGGTTTCATGAACAAGTTCTGGACCAGTGAGCCGAGCATCTCCGACTTCGGCCCAACACACAGGCGATCGACACTTTCGGCCATAAAGCGCCTCGAATGGGGCAGCTTTAATACTAGCATGGTAACTATTGTTGTACGAGAATTCAATCAGCGGTAAGTGTCCTTCCCAACCATTCCCAAAGTCTATCACACAAGCGCGTAACATATCTTCAAGAGTTTGTATGGTTCTTTCGCTTTGTCCATCAGTCTCCGGATGGTATGCCGTACTCATATCCAGCCGAGTACCCATAGCTTTCTGAAATGACCTCCAGAAATTTGACGTAAACCGGGGGTCACGATCGCAAATGATCGAGACTGGTATCCCATGTCTTGTGACCACTTCTTTCAAGTACAGTCTTGCTAGTTTGTCCATAGGGTCAGTTTCCCTCATCGGTAAGAAGTGTGCAGACTTAGTGAGTCGGTCTACAATTACCCATATGGTGTCGTTTCCACTTTGTGTTCTTGAGAGCTTGGTGACAAAGTCCATAGTGATATTTTCCCATTTCCATTGGGGAATCGCTGGTTGTACCAGTAAGCCAGATGGTTTTTTTTTTGGTGTTCGGCTTTGACTCTTAAACACGTCAGACACTTGCTAACATAGATGGCAATGTGAGCTTTCATGTTAGGCCACCAGTATAATTACTTCATGTCTTGGTACATATTATCGGGATCCGGATGAACGGAATATTTTGACTTATGAGACTCATGCATAATCAGAATCTTTAGATCACCATAGTACGACAACCAACTCCTGTTATTCAAACACAGTTTTCCATCCGCACGCGGTCCTAACTTCTGCTTTATCGACTGAAAAGCTGCTTCTTCTTTGTCACCCTAATCAAACTTGACCTTTCTTTGAGTAAGCTTGGCTATTGACGTGGCGATCTTTGGGAATCCCTCAATGAATCTTTGTTAATAACCAGCAAAATCTAAAAAGTGACGAATCTCCGTTGCAGTTTTAGGAGATGCCCCTTTCTTTAATGGATTCGATCTTGGTGGGATTCATGTGAACACCCTGACTGTCCATCTCGTGAACAAGGAACTGTACTTTAGGGATCCAAATTCCTCATTTAGAGAGTTTGGCATACAGCTGTTCCTTCTTAAGCATCTCCAAGGTTAAGTTGTGATGTTCTTCATGCTCTTGCTTTCTCTTTCGAGTATATCAGAATATCGTCAATAAGGAAAATCAAAGATATATGAAACACTAATTGTGAAAAGGGTGCTGTTGGTTTAGGTATGATTTAGAGAGAGTTGTGTGATTTGGTAATTTGTTGGAGTGTATAAGTGAGCTAGGCACAAGGG
>BQNB010076718.1:10985-27158 GCA_026074375.1 Tanacetum coccineum
TGTTTGTGTGGATAGTGTCTCGGCTGTGGTGACCCGAAACAAATAGAGCAAAGTAGAGAGTGTTTCGTGTATGTGTGGGTTGCAAGAGTGTAATATGGTGAGGTTGTGTGAGTATTTATAGGCAAATACTTGGTTACATGTTTCTAGTTACACAAACAAACCAAACCGATCCAAGCCCTAGTGGTTTTGAAGTTTTCTAGTTAACTACACCTTGTTTTGTTAAACCACATAAGTACACCTCTTAATTAGAGGATATTTGTACAAGATTGAGCTAGATTATGAAATCTTATGGATTTGTGTGTTGGATCATGTTTAACCGCGGCATAGGGCAAATGAGAACCAAAATGGTTATTAACCATTATGTATTTGGCTAGTAGGGAACATTTAGGACAAGTATTAATTAAACCAAGGATTTACTAGTACTTGTAAGGATCATTAGGAGATTTTTAAGGATTTTTTAGGTGCTTTTGTGTGTATAACCGGCCCCTAGTGGATTTTACACAAGAATTGATTTAATTTAAATGTTGAGGTAATAAAAGTGGGTATTGGTTTGAGTCTAGGTAAGTCTAGGTATTTCCGGGATGTGTCCAAATGTATTTTATTGCGAAACGTAACCCTTTTACGTGACCCATAAAAATAAAATACGCCTTCAGTCCCCTTATGTACCTGATGCTGTGTCTGAATGAGAGTACCCTACAGCTGTAGCTGTGTCTGGTGTGCTTGGAGATGGGTCTCGTGTGCATACACATGATCACGATGGGTATGAAGCTCCTGATGAGTCGCCTGAATCAATCCTATCGAGTGAGCCCAAGCCTCTCGGGAAGCATAGGCCTCCTCCTCCACCATCCATACTGTCTCCTGGAGAGTCATCCTATCCCCCATAAGTAAATCGACCCGCTGCGAGTCCATATCGACTCGCTGTGATATACGAGACCTACTATCCTGAGCATCCTCTAGTAAAGCATACAAGTCCTGTGTATCATGCTCATGGAGCTCAGCAAGCTCTGTGACCCTAGTATTGACCTCTCCTAAGGTCACCGGTGCTATCTCAGGCACTGCCTCTGCTGGATCTACCCAAGTATCCCTAATACCGTACCCAACATCTCTAATCCCCTGTCGTCTCTCCTCAGCATCTACCGTGCTGACAAACCCATAATCTATCCCCCGACCTCTGGTAGGTCTAGCAGTAGAACTCTCTCCAACCTCATATCGGGAGCCTAGAGTGGACAAACACAACCTCTTGCGGGGAGGCTGCTCAGACTCGGGAATGTCATCCCTACGGTCAACAGGTGGTGGTATGTATAGAGATGGTGGTAGTGGTGGTGATGGTAGTGCGGTAGTAACTGCATCAATGAGAGCCTGAGTGGATGCTATCCTGAGTGTCTGGATTTGGGTTGGACACCCAGATGATGGTAGTAAAGGTGATGAATGTGCAGGTGGGGCCATGCACCTAGCAAGGCGCTCCCCTGCAGAGGGTGGTGATAGTGAGATAGGTGGTGATGGTGATGGAGTAGTCATGGCTAGAAGTCTCTCGACCTCTGCCTCTGGTGGAAGGGATATGGAAGTCTGAGGCCGGACGGTAATCCTAGCCCCAATAGTAATGTCAGTGGAGGGTGGTGGTATAACAGGCTCTGTTCCCTCAGGTGGGAAAACAGGCTCATCAACAGGTACAACAATAGTAGAGTCGGCCGGAGCTAAGTGCTCCTCCTCCTCATCCTCATCATCCTCATCCTCGTCATTGGCGTCATCCCTAGATGAATCACCGTCATCATCATCTCCATCATCTCCCCCGTCCATAGGATAGTCAACCGGACCATCCTCTGTCTCATCATCCTCGTACTCCTCTGGATCCTCCTCGGGATCCGACTCAGTAACATATCTGGGTGACTCAGCAGTGGGTGAATCAACAGGAGGTAATGGCTGCTCCTCAGCTGGAAACTCATGCTCATCCTCCAATGGTATATACTCAGGGTATATAGGCTCTGGCACGTAGTCAGGATCATGTGCCTGTACGAACATAGGCTCACGCTCATCCTCGTCCTGAGGAACTGGCGGTGTCTGTGGATCCTCTGGGCCTGGTATGTAATCCGGTGATGGTGGGGCTACTGGCTGTATCGGGAGTCCGTCGTATCCTAATACGATGACCCGTGGAATACCTCCCTCAGATATCTCCTCATCATCGGCTCCCAGAAGGCTCTGCCGGGCTCAGAGTCGGTGTAGATAGAAGTGTATGTGACAACTGATGGAGCAGAAGACATGACTGCTGCAAAAGCAAAAATAATTTATATAAGTATTACTTATAGGAAAAATCGGTATATATGTCTGTAAGCTTAAATTATAAAAGTCTTATAGTAATATATGTAATATCATTTATATATACGCATATCAATCATGTAAGCACTTAGTACCCTACTAATGCTAAAACAATGCATGTCATGTAAGCATATATGTGCTAGATGTAAACAAGTAATGCATGTATGTCCCTCGCAAATCCCATTTGCAAAAATAGTGTTTGAAAATGGTTATAGTCCAGACAAAATTTTTGACCTGGTTCTCTATAACCTTGGTTCTGATACCAATCTGTAACACCCTCAAATCTGAGTACGCAGCGGAATGTTGAATATCCGAGGGCGTTACATTTTCGGATCAATAGCACAAGATCTGAGAACGACTACTAAACGTGTCGTTTGAAAAAGATACATTGGATTAACAAAATACTTGTTTGTTACATAAGCCCATGGCTTCAAATTGTTCAACAATATAAATAAAGATTTTGGTTTATAACAATTGTCCCCAAAATGTAATAAGACCCCAAATCTTAAGTGTTGACTCTTCAATTATTGACTTCCAATGTATCACCGCACCTCGTGCCTTATTGACCTGAAAAACATGCTTAAAACGTCTACATAAAGTTGGTGAATTCATAGGTTTATGTGAATCAATGGTAGGATCGCAAGATTTCCATGTGTATGATTAAACAACACATGCAAGCATCATAAAAAGTAATTACATTTTCCTAAGCTCATGACACTGAAGCTCGACATGTATGAATGCAATATATTGCCAATGAATGCCCGTGAATGAATGTTGTTAACCCCGCCAATCCTAAATTCGACATGGTAATAACGTTCGTTCACCAGTGATAGGCTTAATCACCCAAACGGGGATTGTCAATCCCAAATAGATCTATCTATAACATTCGCGCTCACAATCCAGTAATTGACAGTTCATGATAAAGGGCTCAGTGGGTTATCGCTACTTAGGCAAACACGTAATCATTGTATAAAATGTACACTTGCGTCCAATTTGTAAAACAAAGCATGTTCTCACCCCAAGGATGTAAATCATTTAAATAATTGTAAAACATGGGGCTATGAACTCACCTGAGTGAATAGTCCTCTGAAAATGATAATAGATATCCAAGTAAGCACTGAATCACACCGTCAAATACCTAAGTAAATACGGCCAGTCTTAGTCTACAAATTTAGGCTAAAGACTCAATGTATAAACTACAATAAATTGCTAGTCTATATATACTGTTATCACTTGTGTGGTGGTGTACGTGTTTAATGTATTTGAAATTGTTTGATGGCTCTTGGGAAGGTATACGATTTCACACGTTCTTGACTATGCATAAATGTCATTAATAAATATTCGTATTTATTAAATTGTAAGTTAACTCGGGTATTACCCGAATATAATTCGTCCGATATGTTAAGTGATTATGAAATCACTTTGGTTTATAAAATACCCTTAGGTTTTGTATAATTACTAAAACAGCCCCTGGGTATATAAAATATATATACTATTTTACATTTCAAACTCTTAAATTTTCATAATTACACATTTAGTCCTCCAACTTTACAAGTTGACAATTTAGGTCCTTTTAGTTTCACACCAGCCCCCTTAACTTTCAGAATATTCAAAACAGCCCCTAGACTTATTAAAGTCCAAAAATGACAGTTTTAGTCCCTCTAGTTTGTAATTTACACTTTTAGTCCTCCGACTTTGTAAAAATTGCATTTTCACTCCAATTAAATCCCAACAAGTGGCATTATGTTTAATTAAGTCCAAATAAGCCATATAAGTTGCCCTAGCTTATAAATAAGCTTTAACGAGCTTATTTTTAGCTTAATTGGCCTTATTGGGCCCATTAAAGTCCATTAAGTGTTCTAAGGGTCCAATTAAGTTTTAAAAAGCATTAAGGCATTCGTTAAGATTATTTAAGATACATATTTATGTTTGGCTTATTAATAAGCTCGGATGAGCTTATTTGAAGCTTATTGGGCTTGTTGGCCCAACAGCCTTAACCGAAATTTAGCAAAAGGTCCATTAGGGTCCTCTTAATGATTTTAACTTATTTCTAAAGTTCAATAAGCTCATTAGGGTCTTTTTTACGTTTGGCTTATTCCATAAGCAAAATAAGCCGCGTTATTGGGCCGTTTGGGCTCGATACAAGCCCGATAAGAGTTTTAGGGGTTCGAGCTTATCTCTTTTTGGTCCATTAGCTTGTCTAGTCTTATTATAAATCCTATAAGCGGTCTAAGCTCACAAATAAGCTGCCAAAGCTTATTTGTGGCTTATAGGCTTCGTTAGTCACGGTAATGGGCTACCAAGCCCATTAAGGGTCTGTTTGTGTTTTTAATACTCGACAAGGTACCTTAGGGTCCATATGAGTTTAATAAGCCCTTTTGACTTCTTAATAAGCTCGTGGAGCTTATTAATAAGCCGAGGTCACCACGATATGGCCTGTTGGGCTTGGTTTGGTTTAACGAGCCCATTAGTGGCCCGTTAAGGGTTTTAAGGGTGTATGGGCCTCACACTTGGGTCCATTGACCTCCTAGGCTTCCTAATAAGCCCATAAGCTGCGTAGGTTTGCTAATAAGCCGAATAAGCTTATATTTGACTATTGGGTCAGTCTTGGGCCTCGCTAAGGCTCGTTATTAGGCTTTCGGTAGCGGGCTCCCAAGTCCATTAAGGATCCGGTTTGATTTATATGGTGTACTAAGGTTCATGTAATATCAATAAGCACCTTTAGCCCCTCAATAAGCTTGTGGAGCTTATTAACATGCTGAGTACTCCACCTCCATGGCCTGTTGGGCCTATTGGGCCCAATAGTGGTCGTTTGGATTTTAACGAATTCAATTATGGCCCGTTAAGTGCTCTAGTGTTTCTTAGGACCCGTTATTATACTAGTAACCTATGTGAGCTCATTTTAGCACGCATCATGGTCGTGTTTATCACATGCAAACATCCAAGTAGTTAGTGTATACGTTCCCGAGCCAAGCCATCAAGTTTATGTGAAAAGTTTACGTGTAGGCTTCGTAAAATTCATGTGTAAGTGTTAGTATTCATGTTGGTTTCCACACTTGCACTTAGACGAAACCGCTTAAGCCTTACCTTGTCATAAAGTTACGTTTTACATGTTTCATTATATTCTAGTACCACACAAGTCGTGTACAAGTATGCATATGTGCGTATGACTAGCACGTTTCTTAATTAACATGCGTGAAATTACTCTAGTGCATCATATATCCATACGTGACATATAATCTAGATAACAAGGAAAACATGTATAGTACAATTGCCATAGGTTCGCATACGACTTACAAGTGGTCCTAGAGCTTGTTCTCGAGCGAGTGGTCCGAGTAGGGTTCACTTACAAGAGTCCTAAGATTGAAATGGATGTCGAGTAGGAGTGAGCAACCTAAACCGCGACAAACCCTAGCCTTCAAAGGCTTTCCAAATTCGTAACCCAACCTTAGCTTGTAGATCTTCTTGTGGTCTCGTGTTTGGGTTTGGTTATAGAAGACCCGAATGCAAGGGAGGGTAGACGAGTGTGGCTTATCTTGGAGAGGGTTTAAGAGTCTTGGAAATGTATCAAGTGAGCTTATGAGTGTGTATTTATAGACAAATAACTAGTTACTCATTTTCTAGTCCTACACAAACCAAACCGTGCCCTCCTAAGTGTGGTTTTGTAGTTTTTAGTTAGTTGCACCTTGTATTAGCTAAACCACTAAGTACAAGTTTTAATTAGAGGATTTTGGTACAAGATATGCTTAAGATATGAAATGATATGGTTTGTGTGCCCTTCTCTTGGTTAACCGCGGCTAAGTATGGATCCAAGGAAGGAAATGGTCATTACCCAATGGATACTTTGTCTTTAGGAGACCATTAGGACATTCATTTATTGAACCATAGTAGCCGCGGCAAAACAAGGCAAAAGTAGTCCAATGAGTCTTTATCCATTGTGTATTAGTTAGCTAGGGAACATTAAGTACCATTCTTAATTACATAGAGCTTGTACATGTACTTAGGGATCATAAGGAAGATTTCTAGTTGGTTTATGTGTATAACCGGCCATAGTGGGTATTTAACACAAGAATTGATTAAATTTTGTGTTAAGGTTTTAAAAGTGGGTATTGTTTGAGTCTAGGTAAGTCCGGGGTGTGTCCAAATGTATTTTATTGCGAAACGTAACCCCTTTACGTGACCAATAAAAATAAAATACGCCAAGTTTGTAACATCCGAGAATTTTCAGAATTTTTAAAGGAGATATAAGTTATTCCTAGGTTGATTTATCAAAAACGAGCAACTAGATCACATTTTCACTACTCGGACTCTAAAGCAATTTGATGTAAAACGACATTCCTGATAACTTTTTAGTTTTGACCGAGACCCGAAAACAGTCAGAAAGTGACTGAATTGCCCCTGCAAGATTTTAGAAACGCGAAATATAATTAAATAATATCTAATTATCACTTTTTATTAAATGAAAATATTTAATAAATTTGTGATCATGTTATTCAGTAACGTTTGTTAAAGACGCAAAAAAATTCGAGTAAAAGAACATTTTACGGATAAAGTTTATCGGAAGTATACAAATAAATAATAAACGTTTTAAATAAATTTTATAAAACGTTTACGAAAATTAGTCGAGTGAATACTCATTTTTATCAGAAAAATGATAACAATGGCGCAAGTTTCGTGACTTGAATCATCCGTTAACTAGTTCAAACGAGTCCCGAACCGATAGTTATCAAAACTATACTAAAAATTTACAAAATGAACCCTAGACTATTGGGTATTATCATTTCAAGTTATAGATTTTATTATATATATAAAATTTATATATTAACAATTCATTTCCATCTATAATAACACACACAAAAATGCATTACACACTTTCTCCCTCAAAAATTCCGGCAGCCCTCCCCCGCCGCTGGCCACCACTCGCCGCCGCCGGAAAACTTTTCCGGTGGAGTTTTCCGGCCAAGACCAAATGTGTTCCTCGTGACTCGATCTACCCGATCCCCACCACCACTCGCCGCCACGCACCTCCCCTTCGTCCCTACCCACGCACCACCACGACCACAACCACGACTCACAAGGGTGCGTTGGTTTGTCTTGCTCAGCCGACACCACAAGGGTGCGTTCGGTTTGACAGAAAACCCAAAAAGGGTGCGTTCGTTTTGTGGTTTATTTGGCAGCAGCAAGGGCTGTGTGTGGTTTGTTAATAGCAGCTAGGGGAGTTCGTTTGGTTTTGTTATTCACGAAAGGGGTGCGTTTGGATTGTCACAGCCGCGGGTGCGTTTGGTTTTGCACCGCGGCGGGTGCGGTTGGTTTGGTTGTTCGCCGCAAGGGTGCGTTTGGTTCGCGGGTCAGCAGCTAGGCTGCGTTTGGCTCAACAGCCACCGAGTAGGGTGCGTTGGTTTTTATATAGAAACAAGAAAGGGTGCGTTTGATGTTGACAGCCACCAGGGGTGTTTGTGGTCACTGTTTTAGTGCCGAATAGGGTGTGTTTGGTTGCTGTTTTAACAGCCGAAAGAGGGTGATAATATCACAAAGGGCGTGTTTGTTTCGGCAGCCACCACGACCCACAAGGGTGCGTGGGGTGTCGGGTCAAACCACCAGCAAAGGGTGCGTTTGGTTTTGTTTATAGAAACGAGGGTGTGTGTGGTTTGTTAACAGCAGCTAGGGGGGGAGTTTGTTTGTTTGGCTGTCAAACAGCCGGGGTACGTTTGGTTTCGTGGTTTATCACCACACGGGGTGCGTCGGGTTTGGGTTGGTTTGGGTTTCGGGTCAGCCGCAAAGGGTGCGGTCGGGTTGTGGGTTAACAACCGACGACGGGGTGTCGGGTTAGGCTGTGGGACAGCCGGGGACAGCCGGGGCGTCGGGTTGTTTGGTCGGGTTTGGTTTGCAACGGAAATGGGTGCGTTTGATATTGTGACACCGAAACGGGTGTGTTTGATTACCGAAAAAGGGTGCGTTTAATTTAAAAGCATTCGATTATTTCGTTTATATTATCGATAAAATGTATATGTGATGAAATCTGTTTAAACTTGCGACGTCTAAGTAAAATGTGATATTAATATTTAAAACGGGATTGATAATAATGTATAAGCGATACTAGATATAGTTTAGACGAGTTTTGAACTAAAAACGGACTTTGGCGCGTTTTGTAACGGATAATTGTGAGCAGAAAACGAAACATGAGATTCGGGATTCGAGACTTTGAAAAGTCAGACTTTGGTTTACAAAATATAACAAATTATATTTTGACGGACGTTTTGATATAAAACGGGACTTTTAACTCCCAATAACGAAGAAACTGGAGTGAAATCGGAATATACACTTTAATAGAAAATAAGTTATTTTTAATATATTAAATCTGACAGATCTATTAATTAAACGATTTGAGCACTTTCGAGTCCGTTTCAGCCTTCCGGCGAAACACGAAAGTTGTTCGTAATGACGTTTTACTTTGCCGCGAGGATTGTCAGTTTTAAAATTAAGACATAGCGGGTCAAAACTAAAGGTCGGTTGATCTATTATTTCAATTAATTATATTTAAGACCACTGTTCGGTTCTAAAAACGGAAGGTCTAAAAATAGTAACTTTCGGTAAATATTCGACATAAGCTATGATTGGACGGAAAATAGTATATATTCATATAATATACTAAGGGTTAAGGTTTAAAGACGCGCAAGTGGATTTCTCATCACATGTATATATGTATGTATACATATTAAAATATGTATGATTTCGTCGTTACGATGTACGCATCGTTGATCGTATTTAATACGTGTATTATAATAGAGCGACATAATTATAGGTCGTGGCCGAGATCGTTGCAGATTCGGTTGTGATTTATTTGGATTATTTGATCGTGGTCTTTGATCAAGGTGAGTTTATAGCCCCATGTGCTTTCATCTTTTAACTCCTGTTCTTCTTATAACCGCGACGGGGGGAGGATAACTGCTTGTCTACAAATTCTTATACTTACTCGGTTATCTTATAACAATGTGATTGTTTTAAGGGATTTTGTGAGTTTATAGCTCCCCTGTTTTTACTCGTTTTACATATATTTGGGGTGAGAACATGCTTGTTTGCAACACCCCCATAAATAAAATAAAAAAAAAAAAAATAAAAAAAAAAAAAAAAAAAATAAAAAAAAAGGACTATTTACATGATTGATTTACAAATTGGTTTTTACATTAAATTATTTGCATTGCTCGGCTATGGGATACATTATTTGACTTCATTTTTGGTCACAAATACATACTTTACATTCGAAATGATTACGGATTAGCTTAGGCGGATTGAACTCTGAATAAACAACAAAATTATTGCCGGGTGTGCTTGGAGGGGACACCGGTAACGGGAAGAAGTCTTATTTTTACATTTATGCCGGGTGTTCATGGGAGGGGACACGGTAACGGGGGTAGTATATACGCATTATTTGTAATCACTGCCCATATTGGGATACTAAAGTCTACGTCACAGCGTACATGAACTGTAAAAATCACTGGAGGAGTCGAGCAGGAATGTTATGAAATAGATCTATTTGGGTTGTGGATTCCCTGTTGGGTGAATAGGATCGTCTGCCGGGAACGAACATTATAGCGTGATGTCCACGTGAATGATATAAAATAGATCTATTCGGGATTGACAACCCCCGTTCGGGTGACTAGCTATCACTGGGAACGAACGTTATAACATGTCGGATTATATCGTTGGGACTATCGGGCCTCCCCAACAAATACATACATTGGAACATTTTGTTCATTAAATTAACCATGCATTCTTTATAAAATCTTTGGGATAAGATTGGTACTTTTGGTGACATAAAATGTGTCATGCATTCTTTATAAAATCTTTGGGATAAGATTGGTACTTTTGGTGACATAAAATGTGTCGTGCATATTTTATAAACATTTTACATGGTACTGTGATGACACAGTGGATAAATATATTTGTTGAAACTTACATTCATACTTAAACTAATCTATGAACTCACCAACTTTAATGTTGACACTTTTAAGCATGTTTTTCTCAGGTGAATTAGATGCTTGGATTATTTGATGTGCATTGGAGTCTTTACATTCAAGCTTTTCATTGTGATGCAATTATGGGACAAATGTTATATTAAATTCAGATTTTGATTAAATCAACAATGTTATTTTTCAAACGACACCTAGAGGTCGTTCTCTTGTATCTATTGCTGTGTATTATGAAGTAGCACCCCATGTGGTATTCCGCTGCGTTGTATATGATTTTTGGGGGTGTTACACAAGTACATTCTAATACTGTTCACTGATGTCAAAAATTCAATGGTGCTACGAAGAGATGCCATTGCAAGAAGTACAAGCAACTTAGGAACAACAAACCATACAAATCTTCGTGACATCCTTAGAACTATCTTATAGTTATAACATGTATTAATATTTCAATTCTAATGTTGTACTTGCGTTGAGCGATAATGTAGGCATGTGACATATGCATCGAGATGGCAAGTTGGTAATTACCAAACAGTCCCACTTGAAACACCCATTTGACCAGTCCAAGCCTAAGGTTTATTTTATTTGACGCATTTCAGATAAAGCATAAACACAAAATGGCTTGAAAGATTTATCATCAATTTGCATCTGTTCACATAATGTTGATGTTGAATCATCCAGTTCCTTGGTCTGACATTTAGAGATTTAGTTGCAGGTTTATTTTATGAAATTTTTTAATTTGGATTTGGATTTAATTAAGTTTGTTTGAAAACATGGGTGTTTGTTTAAGTCTTTGTCACTAATGAGCTTATTATGATGCTGATGACCCATTGAAACTGTTCGTAGCAGGTGCCGATTTTGAGTGTCAACTACAGCAGTGGTGTGATGGTGGCGGTGATCCGTACACTTTGTTAAAGACAAAGGTTAGATGTTTATGCTAATTGTTGTTGTGTTAATATGTTTTTATTAATCAGGTTTATGAGTTTATAAGGGTTTTTAGGGTTGCTTATGTTTCTGCCTATATAGATAACAGCTGATGATCTTTTTAAAGGGGTGTTTGTGTTAGCTTATTTATTGGGTTTTTGAGCTTTAGTAACTATTCGTTTGCTGGAAAAAAAAGCCGTGTAAGGTGGTATAAAAAGTTATTGTTCTTTTCGCCTATTTAAACTCCACAAATTGGTATCCTAAGCGGTTTAAAAAGTTTTATATGCATTCACAGGATGCAGTGGTTGCAATTAAGCGGGAACGTGTGCCTTGACCCGGAAACATATCATCCTTTAATGAAGTCAAAAAAGCATTAGGTTTTAACTTATTTAAAACTGGACGCTATTTTTTGAAGCATGAAAAGGTAAACTATCCATCAAACAGATTACGTTTTTGTTGTAGTTTCACTCCTTTGGTAATCTAATTTATCTGTTATCCTGCAGATCCCGGTGAAATTGGGCTCATTCTTCCGCAGCTACTTGATGGTATGTTTACCAAATAAGGCTTTGCTGGTATTGTATTCATCTTATCTCTCATATTTGTTATGATCTCCTTGATGCCAATACATGCTTTATTTTCGGTAGTTTTAATTTTCCTTATAAAAAAAACTGGAAGAAAATGTTGTCCACATATCGCATTCCAACTTTATTTGCAATCTAACCTCCTCTGGATATAGGTTGCTGCATTTTGGCACTGTATGAACACTGCTGAAGCTGATGTTGAAGTTGATGATCCTGGTGCTTGGGCAGGATGTGAGCAGGCTTCCTCAACCTTCAAGTCTAGCAACATACACCTTCCTGAATTTATCGCAAAAGTTCATGAGTTAAGTGTTGATCCCAATTTGCATGGTCAGTAGATTTGTTAGTGATATTGTATGTCTGTAGATATGTTTCCAAATACTGCAACATGCTGAACTTTCACAAGTTTAAGGTTAATAATGTTTGAAACGAAGCTTCACTTCTTATGTAATCAATTCACAAAAAATGAACGCCCGCGCAACGCGCGGGCTATCATGCTTGTTAATACTTCTTGTGGTTAAATTTGTTCATGACGGTATTTCAGTAATAGGGAAAATGCTATTGATATTTCTGACCAAGTTTTGAAAAAGCAGTCCATTGGCCATAGGGCCTGGAGAGTTTATCACATGTAGGAGTGAGCAGAAAAACAGAAAAGACGAAAAACCGAAAAACCGGGACAAAGAATCGAACTGAAAATAATTGAACCGAACTATATAACCAAACCGAATTTTGCTTAAACCGAACCGAGCTACAAATTCAGTTCTCAGGTTGGATATGAGTTTGGTAATCTGAACCGAAAAACCGAATTTATATAAATATATATATATTTTTTATATATATATATATATATATATATAAATACTGTTAAAATTTTATCGTAATATAAAAAACATTTTTTATGTTTGAATTTTTTTTTTGCTAAATATCTATGTAATTTTTTTTATCAAAAAAAATAAATGGTGTAATTCAGGTTATTCGGGTCAACCCGAAAACCGAACCGAATTCAAATTCGGTTTTCGGTTCGATTCGGTTGAATTCTAGTTCGGTTCAGTTCGGTTTTCGGGTTGAAATTTTTTTTAACCGAACAACCCGATAACCGAACCGATCAACACCAAGTTTAAAAGAGGACGAATGTGAGATCAGGTGGTTATGTGTAGTGGGTAGTAGGAATAATATAGAGTCAGAGATTATGTTAGTGGGTGGTTATTGAAAAGTTTACTTTCAGTTCCTTGTATTTCGGCTATTTCCTTTGGCTAAGGTTTGATTGCTTGTAAATCTATACACGTATTAATAAAATATAATATAATAGAAAATTCCCAAACTACCCTTGAGGACAAAGGTAGAAAGGAAAATCTTCACAAATATATATAATATAATACGTATATTAACCGGGAAGTATGATTCCCGGGTCGTTATTCCCCAACGATTTATGAAATTGAGACCACGTTTGTTGTTCGGACAATGATTTGAATTGGTAAAAAAGATTGATTTGATTATCTATTTCTATGAATTAAAAACAATTAAAATAAGCAAATGATAACAATTAAGCACGAAAACAAATAACGGGAAATTAAACTTTAACTAAAAACGCAAAACGGGAACCCTAAATGGTAATTAAAAAAACTAAATTTCCAAAATTAAACCTAAAATGAATTTTTCTCTTTTAATAGACTCTAATTGACTAAAAAGTAAGTTTAAAGAAAACTAGAACAAAAACGGAATTGAAATGAGCTTAAAAATACGAAAAACGAGAACGAAAACGAATCCCGTTCTTTAAAAATTGAAATTTTGCAATTTTAACCCTATGAAAGCAAAACTAATTTTCCTAGAAACTTTACGATAAAAGAGAATTTTCTAAAAAAGAATTAATTTTTTTTGATTATTTTTCTATTTTTTATGATTTTTCAAAGTTTTTAATAAAAATAAATGTTTAAAAATACTAAACTAATTATATAAATTCTAAAAAAAATACAGAAAGTAGCTTGAACTAATAAGAACCTAAGAAAAATAAGCTTGGTTACACAGCTTATCGAATAAGCTGTGTAAAAAGCTATAACAGCTTATTAACTAAATAGGTTAAAATGTATATAAGTATTAAATTTAGTAAACCTATAACGAAAAAGACCTCAGGGCACGATGGTTAGAGGTGTGTGGTGTGAGGCGTTTATAAGGGTTGAGGATGTTGAGGTCGGGGGGTTCGAGCCTTGCTCACCCCCGATTTCCATCTTCCCTTTTTTTATTTTTGAAAACTTATAAAAACAAAGTTGTAGATAAGCTGAAAATAAGCACTTTTAATAAAAGAAATTTTTATTGAAACTTAAGAAATAAGCTGGAAAATGGCTTAAAAGACAGAAAAACAACTAAAAATAGTTTTTTTTGGCTTTTTCAAAATTTTAGAACTCAAAAAGCTGAAATAAGCTAAAACCTAAGAACAAAAAGCACTTTTATACTAATCATAACCTAATAAGCTAGTTTAAATAGAAAATAAGCAAAGGAAAACAAGTCATAAGCTGAAAATCGAAATAAGTTCTTTAATACTAACTAAAAATCAAACAGCCTGCAAGGGCAATTTCAAGCTTAAAATTAAGCTCACAAATGGATCCTTAGGAAAAAAAACTTATCACCTACTTAAAATACAGCTTATAAGCTACTTAGAATTGCAAACCAAATTCATTTTGAAAAACAGATAAGCAAAGAAAAAGCACTATGAAAAAGCTACAGGCTACTCTTGATATTTTTGGATTTATAATGAAAAAGCTAAATGAAAATAGCCTAGAAACTTAAAACATACTGAGTTGGTTTTTTGGATTTCAAAAAAAAAAAAAAAACAAATGGCTTAATTGAAAGCTAAAAACAGATGACCAAATAAGATTTATAAGCTAAAATAAGTTCAAACATATTTAAACTACCTTATAATCTACTTGTGCAAGAAATTTGAAAAGCTAAAAGCATTTTTTACTCATTGAAAATTAAGCTAGAAAAAAGGCTGTTTGCATAATAAAACTACTGATGCAGTTGGCATGCATATGAACAAAATTCTATAAATGCAGATTTAAGAACCTTAATTCTACTATATTTTAACTCTAGACTAAACGTAAATTAAGCAAAGACAAAAGCTAGAACTGAATAAAACTAATACTGTAAATGCTAATTAACAGATTTGAGCTTTTAATGAACTAACTTATGAAAAACTAGATTGACCCTAACCTATCTTATAAAATTAGCTTAAACAAACTTAAATGAGTTATCAAAACAAATATCCAAAGACCAATTGACCTCTAGCAGTATTAACTTGTGGTTACTACTGCTATGCCAAACACCCCTTTAAAAATTACAATTTCCAACTAAGCTTATGAACTAGAGATCTAATGAACAAAAGTTCAATACCAGATAACAAACAGATAAAAATAGACCTTATGAGCTTATACTAACAATCAAATAAGCCAGAATCTAACAGCTTAATCATTATGCTAATTATTTTTAGTTTTTGACAGATTTTTAAGAAAGAATATGAAAACAAAGATTTAAAACTAACAATCAAATACAATAAGCATAATTCTACTATAAAGAGCATTAATCAGCTAACTAAGACAGGAATAAGTAAATAGATAAGTAAATGAAACAAACAGCAAACAAAGACAGAATTAAGCTATAAATTTAAAGACAGAAAAAGTAAATTGATGCAGAACCTGAAATCCTAGCTAAACAGGGATTAATGCTCTAAAAGAGCTTATGTCTACAAGCTCTGGCTTATTTAGAATAAGCCAGTGAGATCCATGGACCCTTCCAGGTTTGGTCCATCATCCAAGTTTAAACTATGTTACATTTGAGGGAGAATTTGTGTATGATAAAGCTTATTTAAACTTTTTGAGCTTAAATGAGCAGCTTATGTGTAGCTTAAAAGCTTTATAGCTTATTTTAACAAAACAAAGCTTATTTAACCATTTTATGAAAAACAAAATACACAATTCAGAAACTTAAACTTTTATTAATAAAAGATGCTGATTACAAAAGTGAAACTTGAAATTACATTAAGCTAAACGTTACTTGAAAGAAAAATTATAATTTAAAAAGCTACTTAAAACTACTCCTAGACGCCTTTTGTGAGTGAGGCATCACTTGTATTTATACTGCTTGAGAGAAGCTTCTAGGTCCCAAATTCTGTTAAACGCTCCCCTTAATCCTTCTAGGTCCCAAATTCTTAGATAAACAGCTAGAAAATGTATATGTACCTTTAGATCATTTTCCTGTAAATGCTTTGACCAGTAAAGTTTTTTCTTTTATGGTTAAACAGGGTAAACACTTTTCAAGGAAAGTCACACCTTTATTTGCTTCTATATTGGTACAACCAACTGAGGATGAGGGTGCCCCTTCAGAAAGACCATCTGAAG